>OZ026629.1:60501555-60527555 GCA_964020975.1 Hermodice carunculata | reverse complement strand
TTGCTTCATTAATCTCTTTGATTTTATGATTGGGGTCCAAGGTCACGGTCAAAATCAGATCACTTTTACACCACGAGACGAAATGTGATGCTGGTAAAACCAGTACTCCACCTGGCGAAAGATTTTTTTTCAAAATTTACCTTTTTACATAACGGTGCAAAAGTGTGGAATAATTACCGGCAAATTAACGAGATGCAGAATGCACAGTACATTTTTTAATTTTGTAAGAACACTATTTGACATTAACTTTTCCATGAAAGTTCTACCTTGTTGTTATTGTACATATTGGATGTATCTTACATTTTCTTTTAGACTAAAGTATCTCTATTTACTGTTTCTAGGCCCCATGGAAAGGTATTATCATTTTCTAAATGGGCTAGCCAAATACCTGTCATCGCATATTAATATTGTCTATGTGCATGAAATAAAACGTGATTAAATGTGAATGCTAATTGATGCAGCAAGGTACAGAATGATACACATACTGCACCAAAGGGTGCCATGGAGGACGTCGGCATAGATAATGTTCAAGTGATAGACTTCCTACCTAAATTGAGTATTGTTGATGAAGTTACCGCATGATTGACCACGGCTTTATTGACAGTAAAGGGCACAGATCTAGTGGTAGATCCATCTGAGAGTGTGAATTTGTAGTCGAACACCGCAGCGTCAGTCACTGACCTACCTGGCCAACCTCCTGCGCCTGAAATCCATCAATGAACCACTTCAAACAATTCGATCTAGATATTCATATTACACTCCTGTGTTTATTGCTTTGAACTAATTATAACGGGAAAGTTGAAACATGTGTGTTACAGAGTTACGTAAATATATGAATCAATGGTATATTTTATTTAATCTACGAATGGCAATAAGATAAATAAATAAAAAAAGATTGAGTTATCTTTAACAGTACTTTACTGATTAAAACCTAAATGATTCATTACAACAATATGACTTAATAGATTATGGAGATACAGCTCTTTTCATGTTAATGCAATTTAAACATTTTTATATTTTGCAGCTGCACGTGGCTGTGTGAAATACAAAACTGCCTCTATATATATATATATATATATATATATATATATATATATATATATATATATATATATATATACATATATATATGTGTGTATGTATGTATGTATGTATGTATGTATATATATATATATATATATATATATATATATATATATATATATATATATATATATATATATATATATATATATATATACTCACCGGCTAGTACGAAAGGTTGATCCATCGTGGAGCGTCCCAGGGCATATCCTTCATTTTGTATCTTCTAATTACACAGCCGTCTCTTATATTCATATAAAAGTTAGACTTTCCTACCAGTCTACATTCGACATTTGAGATATTTAGATAATTTGATGTATATTATAAATTTCTTGCTCACTCCCGTTTCCGTGTGAATTTTAGAATGCGTCACTGCCTGCGAGAAAGGGATTAAATGAAAAATGAATGAACAAATTACCTTGGACAATGATTGCAACTTCCAGCTCGAAAGGCTTACCCTCGCCCAAGACCAAGGTATTATTGGTATCAAGACTAAAAACCGGTCGATTTCTTCTGTCAGGCTTCACAAGCAGATCAGTGGCATCTGCAAATATAAGGTGCACTTACCTGTTCACCCCAAAACTGCGACACGGAGAATGAAAGTGGCATAGAATATTGCACAATTCGTTGAAATTGTCAATTTTTCAATTCCCATTATGTATTGTGGAACGCCCATGGCTGTTTTATGAAACAAATATTGCCAAATATAGTTTTAGGAATTTAGATCGTATTCAGTTGTCTGATTCCAAGGAACAATAAGTTGTACGATTTTTTATTTTAAGTGCGATGCACAGCTTAGTAATTCTTTAAACATGACTGGTCACAGCAATGAACATTTTCAAAAAGTAAAATCACAATAGCCCGGAGTAGCTATGTTATGTGCATTTAATTGTCAGTGAGCAAAATAAGTACTATTTCATCCCATTAATTAATAAGAAAACATTTGAAAGATGCATGTTAATCATACTGCATGTATACAAATAGTTGGAAACTGTTTAACATCTAAAGATGTGAACGCTACAGCCATAAGTTCTATGTGAGAATACCTCACCTTTGGTCAAGCAGACGATGGGATGAGCATGGTAGTTGTTATATAAAACACATTCATCAGAATTGGCTTTGTAAGCCTGCACTCCCAACAGCAGATGGTCCACTCCCATATCACACATTGCTTGTGTTACAGTAATTAGTGCTGTGACAGTGTCCAACGCAAGGAAAGCGTCCGCATCATGTTTGGAGGATATTTTAGTGTGGTTATAGGACAAAACAGATGGAGTTATATCCATAGCCAAAGTACGGTCAAACCAATTTCCTTTTTGGACATAGACCTTTAAAAGGAATGAAAACGCATTATACACTTGGACATACTGTAAACTCGTGGTGAACTCCTCTCTTACATGTACACTTATACCATGCCCAGGGACTAATTTTGGAGATTATCTGCCTTTTTATAGTATTACAATTGCCTCCACCTGTGGCTAACTAACAAATTAAACTGACGTCTAAATATGATTCTACAAATGTCCAAGTTCCCTAAGGCCAAAAAAAAAATATATGGGTGGTTCCGGTAAGCCGAAAGACCCTATTCAAAAAGTCCGACCCTAAATAAATTGTATGAAACATAAAAAACAGTTTCAAGCCGCCCTTCCCTAGCAAAAATTGATCGACTCTGGCGATTTCATCGATAAAGTGGCTGTCGTGTGTTGTTATTTTGCAGTTAAGTCAACTCAAACATAGCATTTTAATTCTACCTGTCTGGAAGGTTCACTTGGGCCTGGGAAACAGCATAGCACCGCCTGTTCGGTGATCGTAATATTTCGCTAGGTTCCAGGTGCCCGTTCTTCGAGTTACAAGGGCAAACGGTCGTTAAGTACTTTTAAATCATGACTTACTACATGTATCTTAATCTGCTCGAAAGGTTGTGTCTGAAGCAGTTATCATCGTTAGTTATCATCGTTAGTTACAAATCAAAATGCGACGCAATACCTTAAGCCGGCATATCCTGCACGCTGCTGAGGGCTATTTTGAATATGGAGCAATGCATTGCAAGACAGTCACAGAAAATTACTTTTGATTTTGATATTATAGTGCTGCCACAGAACATATAATATCATTACCTGATGCTCTGAAATATCTACAAGAAATATACTTTTGGTTTCATATATTACCCTCCCCCCTTCCCCCAAGATCTTCCCAGTACTATCGTCATTCACAAACCGTTAGGGTTGGAATACACAATCTTGAAAATGGCAGCCAGGTCCGCGGATTAGTCCCAACTGGATATTCGGTAGAAGTAGTATCCAAAATATATGTGCGATTAGTGTTAACGGCAGGTTAATTTATGGAATGAATGTAATGTAAAATATCTAATGGGTCTTTTCCAGTATGAGCATTACCTAAAAAAAGTAAATATCATGCCTTGAAATTAACATTGTTGGCGGCGGTGGGCCCCAGAATAGAAATATTGTACACTGAAGTTGCCCTACGGGCTATGAATTAAGTAGCACCACTGGGCACAGGAGCCGAAAGTCCCGCTGAGTCAAAGTTGGAGCTTAGCGGAGAATGTTGGATACAGGTCCGAAAGTACCGCTGGTATTTATATAATTAGTAACAACTAGCTGAATTAAATCCAAGGCCTGGTTTATTGTGAGGTGAGATTTATATGTTGCCAACATTTAATCACGCATGGTACTAGTTCTTAGAAGGCCTTCCCATAATTGTGTACCCAAAATGAGACATATTTCCACCACTTTAAGATGAGAAATATAGCGTCAACATTACTCTAGACCACGCGATAGAAGTAGTAACCGCGCAGAATATAACGGCAAGCAGGAAAAATCTTATGCCTACGTATACTCTTGATATTGCCAGCAAATACAGCCTATTCTTTGTGAAAAAAATCAAGATAAACCAAGCAACTCTCATCATCGTTCCTCTAAGGAATTTATGCACGATGCAATAATCGGCTTAAATTAAATAGGCTATGTTGTAAACGATATGTAGTTTACAAAAAAAAAATCATTTTTGTTTCACAGTATGATAAAAACATAGGAAGACACAGCGCAAAAATAAATAAATTAATTAATTAATCAATCAATAATTAACCAATCAATAATTAACCAACCAACCAACCAACCAATCAACCAAACAAACAAATATATAAATAAATAAAGTTAAAAAGTCAAAAAGTAACATATGCAAACTTGCCTTTTTTGGGTGGGAGGGTATTTCGACATATAATATATTTCTTTATTGCACTTGAACCGAGTCTTTAGCATTTATGGGTTCAGATACACACATTTTCTCTTTTTCTCTTTTCTCAAAATGGATTTTTATCCAGCAAACGAAAATGCATAAAGGTAAATGGAAACGTAAACTTAAAGCAAGGCTCTACAGTACCTTTGGCCTGAAGTTATCCGGTGCAGCACTGATAGGAGTCTTTTTAACATTATACACTGAAGCTGTAAAGGTGAGAGCCCCGAGGTTATCGGGCACATAATAACTTTGGTACATGACCTTCACGTCTTCCACACTATACACATCTGTAAGGACACACCAGGATTAAAAGATAGTGACACAGGTACGATTTAACTAAAAATTAAAGCGGATTTTGTCTTGTTTTCCCTGTTTGCCAAATTCACAGCTCTTAACTAACTGTCATAGCTAAATACTGCGATACTAATAAAAAAGTGATTAAAGTCGTTCAGGTCAATGAAGCAAATTGTTGATACGTATTTTAACATTTATTCTGTTTGGAATTACAAAATAATAAGGCAGGTAGTAGGGTAGATTGGATTACTCTTTTTGACGTATACACTTCATCTTCAACAGGGAGGTGTATCATACACCTCCCTGTCTTCAATAATACTTAGAGCATTTGAGTCATGCCTCGGCACTCCATTAGCGAGTTTGTTGCCCAAAATGCTGTGTACCGGGCAAAACACCTCTAATAAAAAGACTGCAAACTTGTGTACTAATGCCCTATTATGCAGAAAAAATCTACCATTTGAACAGTGCAATAGGAAGCGTCCGGCTGCCACATTGTTTGTTTCATCTGTCTCTGACACCTGGTCGTCAGCGTCTATCTTTACAATGAGGTACGTTGGCCCACAATAGCGTTCAGTTACATCTCCAGGTAACACCTACAGTCACATTCAAAGTATGCCAAACATGTTTTCACAAGAGTCAGTCTAGACAATAACTGAAGCTGATACCTGATGATGGAAATTAAAACTTAATCCTTGCTTGTCTGAGTTAAGATGCTGTTTTCTGGATAACTTTAACACTGACTAGTTTTCGAAACCGCACAGAATCTTAATTTGAAACCCGATCTATGTCCAAAATAGAGTGATGATTATCACTAATCTTGACCCCATGCCATGCTGTATTTCTGTCTTAACGTTTATTAATAATTATGTGTTTACTTAACCCTTTCCCCCTTAAACCGGCAAAAGCCGGCTGGTGGTCAAACGTCGTCTGCTTCAGTGTTTCCAACTAATTTCAACAGTTATAAAAAACAATTTGACCGAGGTATGTACATGAGACTTGTCAAGATCACATGCCCCAGGTCAACAGCTTTCCTTTGCATGGGTTGGGCACCTATGTGCGTCGATGGTTACATACAGTTATACACCTTGTGTACTTTAAGGTAAAATTCACAAGACGAATTATTTATAAAAATCATTGTGCCAAACTTGGTTAAAATCATATTAAATGGTACTTAGAGCATTTGCGTTGTGCACCATTATATTGGTTACTTCCTACTTTTGCCTACGTCTAAAAACTCCGATAGAACTTTTTTTTTTCATAACACGCAGAATGTCTGTTTTAATTTTTGTTTTTACGATTCCCCAAGTCCTTTAAAAAAAAAAAGATTTTGCGAGAAAATATGCTTTATTTTTAGACGAATCCTGTCATATGGATGTTATCTGTTTTTCTTTTTTTCATAAAAATCTGATGCAATCCGTTCATTTTTGACAATGACTAAGTTCTATCTTTTGTTGCAAATTCAAATTTGTATTGAGAAACATAAATAAATTGCAGCCTTTGTCTGATTGTGAAATTCACTGTATTTCTTCTCATTAAAGTGAATAAAAATCATTTAAATGGACAAATATTGGTGCAATCATACAAACAGACAGTGTGTATATTTTGGCATAACAACCTTGAAAGAGCCCCAAATGGACTGGAACAAGATTTTCTTGACATATTTTTACACTTCATGTTACCGGCCATGTGTAATAAGGTATTGTTGTTCGTGGATGTCCTGTACTTTTTCTTAGGTAAATTTATTCCATAAGGAGAAACCTTCGCCCAGATATCCCTTCAAATGTATGCTATACAATTGACCTTATACACAAGAGGTCGCTAGATCAGTTTTACCAGCTCAAATCCTGTGGAGGATTCCAGCGTTATATTGTGAGGCCCTGGTCCCGAATATGCTGATCTTATCGCACTGTAACTTGATGTATCGTATTCAAGCGAGATGTCAGAGATGATATTCAGCACCGCATCATGAGATAGCCAGAAATTAAATGTGAAATGAGCCACTCTTCCTGATGTAAAATTCTTGTTGCCACCCAGTGAAAGCTGCAAGGCATCGTGAACACATGTATCATCATTTTAGATGTGCTTCACGTGTCTTGTTTGCATCGTTTCAAACAGATCACCTAACATTGCTTTGTTTTTGCATCATTGTTCATGAATTGCTCCTTTTCGTGAAATGACCAGCGACATATAATATCAATCTGCAGAGACATTTTTTTTTTCGGCATCACTCCGTGGTTTGACGGCAAATAAATAAACACTATGGCCCATACCAGCAGATTTTATCAAAAGTCAAGGGAGGTAGAATGTATATCCCAATCTGGGAGTGTTACCGTATAACATGGACCGTATAAAGGTATATCCAAAGCAAAGCATAGTGCAGCACGTAAATTTGTTGTCCATAAAAATGATGTTTTCTTAGAACATAAGCACGCAACAGCAGTGCTTTGGCCCAGGCAAATAGGATGCATACACATATATTCATTTTATTATGACACACAAGTCAAGTTAGATTTAGTTACGAATGTCAGACAGAAACACAAAGTGTAATTTCTTTTGGAACGACAATCATGAACCATTTTCGATTACCGTTCTTCATGAACAATTTTTACGCATCTTGAGAACAAAACCTTGAGGCGGAAATGTCTAACAAAGGGTGATTAAGGTTGTACGTTAGCATTTAGTTCAATATTAATGGAATATAAGCATATGATAAATACAATTAATTCTTTATTATATGTTTGCTAAATTTAGTTTAGAATTAGTATCTATTATAGCCCATTAGATGATGTAATAAAACGGCATATAAACAAACCTGCACTTGGACCGAAAATGGCATTGTGCCAAACTGACTGCCTCCAGGTTGGATAGTGCCAACTGTAACTTTGGAAAGCTGTAGATCAACTGTGTCTACAAGGTACAACCGAAAAATAAATAAATAAACATATACATATACATATACATATACATATACATATACATACACACACATATATATCTATATCTATAAATATATCTATATACAGTGTATATATATAAACATATATATATATATATATATATATATATATATATATATATATATATATATATATATATATATATATATTCATGCGGAACACCTCTATTAGGTCATACCGTCGCTTATAACGTACCGACTGGGATGTATACAAAGGGTGGAATAAGATCCTCAATTTAATCTTGATACAATTTCATTTCACCAATTCGCAAAAATGAATGAAAGTATAGCGAAGTTAGACAACTAATCTGACAGAGTAGAAGCTTCCGTGACGTAAAATACTCACAAGATGGTATATTTTCACATGCGGTCTCAAAACATTATGTTTCAGTTTTTAGCAACATTTCAGATATATTTAAAAGAGTTAAATATAGTAAGAATTTACTCCATGTGGCGCTAGATCTACAAGTTTTTCTTCTTACACTGTCAGTGAGAAATAGGTTTCCACTTTCTATAACATTTTCTACCGAAATGAATTAATCGCCTAATTTTGGTGCTTTCAATACAGTGGGTTTTTTAAAAGCAAATTGAAACTCTCACGATAAAGTGTCAGATTGATACTTTGGTATTGAAATATTACGATGCAATACGCAAATTAAACATGAAAGTAAGTGCTTTAAGATATAGAGAATATTGCACTGCCAAGCCATGGTGGATAACGTTTGCAGCACGAGTTGTTGGATTTTGTGGTTTTCGCAAAGCTTGCCGAGCGATATCCACAAAATGTAACAACAAGTGGCCCAAACGTTATCCACCACGGCTTGGCAATGCTAGATTTTGTTTCCGACATATCTCAAACTGACAGGAACTGCAAAAACACGTTGCTAATTGACTCGCTTTTCACGCTTCAAAATCCCCATCTTGTTTTGATATTTCTTACGCGCACTGTGGGCCACTTCACGCATAAATGCAGAGCCGTAAATGCGCGTTTCAGTGACACAGTTCCATGATTCTATGGTTAAATTGAACGTAAAGAGTGACAAAAGACTAATATTAGATCAATTTATTTGTAATAATAATAATAATAATAATAATAATAATAATAATAATAATAATAATAATAACAACAACAACAACAACAACAGCAACAACAACAATAATAATAATAATAATAATAATAATAATAATAATGATAATAATAATAATAATAATAATAATAATAATAATAATAATAATAATAATAATAATAATAATAATAATAATAATAATAAAGATTATTTCACATTTTATGGGTATCAGATCATTATCACTTCAGGACCCTCGATGTTCATGAGGCTGACTGAAAACAGCTGATCGGCATGAATATGCAGAAGAAAGTAGTCATCACCACTTTTTAAAATAGACCGATCGTGAATGTCTTGCAACAATGGGTAAAGTTATCCACAACGTCGTTGTGGATAGAAACGGTAACTGCACAAGAACACCCCCTAGGTATGTGAGAAATATGAATATTTTACCTGCCGAACAAGTTAAGCTAGTTTGTGTTACGACATTATTGTCGAGCAGATTGTCCACAAGCCCAAGTTGCATGGCTGTAGAAGGATAGATATGGACATCCAGGGCCCTGAATGAAAAAAACGGCATTTAGCAGTTAAGCAAGTTCATGCATAGAAACATTTCGGACACCAGTGGCTGGATCAATATAATAATATTCAAGTACTTTAACTGCGCTGCAAATGTGAAATAGTAAATTTATTTCAATTTTGTCTGTGTTTGTTTTAATACAATTTCTGCAAGCTGAGAAATATATGTACATGTACCTTCATTTGAAGACGACGTCGGTATACATATTCAAATATGGAACAATGTGCCCTTATGCTCCCCCTTGGTATGCGATTGTCAAAGAACTGTGCATACAAGTAATCCAAATAGGAGAAAACAAAAACCACGTGAAACAAAAATGAACGTGCAGATTATCAAGACTTCACAAACTACCTTCTGCATATGGAGGTATTATGCAGTTATGTTGCGCAACCTTATTGATCAGATAAACCGTAATGCTTTCTTGACGTGACAATTTCATTATAAGTGCGATTTTTATTCTAACATAAGTGCAAGTACCTTCCATTTTTATGAAAATACTATCCGTAAACAAGAGAGCTGTGTCAATAGCCAGTCTTTAGCTGAGATTGACATCCAACTCAAAAACAAGTGCCACCCTGGTCTTAGGGTACGAGTGTCTGTCCGGAGTTTCTAAGCCTTTGACTAACCGGTTTTAGGCGATAAAAGTTTTCAGCAGAAAAATTCTGCTGCAGCGTGACCATTTTATGGACCAAATAGAGACTCACCCAACACGTTTATGTAGATCTAGTCCATAGAAAGGAGAAAACTAAATATATACATACGGGAACCTAACCCTATTGTAACCATGCTAAACATATACTCTTACTGATTATTGATAATTTCAAAAATTCGTTGGAAACTGAGGAAATATTTATACTGTCACCTAGCAAACAACTTTGGTGGATATTGGGTCAAGCTAAATTTCTATGAACCTAATCAGTTTATGGTTAAGGAGGAATTAACCCCCCGCTCCCAAATAAAAAACAAAAAAAAAAAAAGACGGCTGTGTGAACAGCCCATGCTCAGCTGACCTAGAGATTCATCACTCTTCTGGCTCAGTGAACTTTGGAGAGATCCCGGTTTCCCATGTACTGAGTAAGTTGGATCTTAATGGAAAAAAACTAACATGTGCAACATCAAAGTTCCACTGCAATTAGTTCTCAAGTTACAGTGAAGAGTTGAATTCATGTATGTTGCACTGTGATCCCAGAATTGAGGTCAAGGTCATTCATGTACTGTCTGATCGAGTTATCAAGTGAACAGTAATGCCAGTTGTCCTGTGAAATTGGGAATGAGGTCAAGGTCCAAAAATCACTGGAGCATGATCAATTGCACAAATAGATGGACACTTTTAAAAGGTGCAACGCTATCCAGTTTGCAAAAATCTGGCCGAAATTATTGAGGCTATAACCATTACAAAAAATTCGCATGTTAACTTTCCTATTAAAACTATTAAAAAATTTCCAAGAGAAAAAATCATAAAAAATTCCCAAATTCCTGGAGAGTAACCATTCGTACAGACTTGGCAGAGACCCACCCGAAAATTGAAACTAAATTTAACTAAATTTGAAACTAAATTTGAATGAATTTGACTCACAGTTTCTTCAAAAAAAGTCCAAGATGTGAATTAGCATTAGATTGCCCATTGACTTGCAGAGTAATCAATGTGAAAGGGGCATTTACCGGTAAGTACCAAAAATGAAAAAAAAAAAAAAAAAAAAAAAAATTGTTACAAATCAGGAATCCACAGCAGTGCCACCTAGTGACCAACTTTGTTTTTCCATGTCACAGGAAACATATCCAACAAGCTTAAGTTTTTGTTTTTTGTTTTTGTTTTTATTTTGAGGGACGGTTCAGGAAAAGGAGTCGAAAATAGCGAAAACTCGGAAAAAAATTATAGAAACATAGAAAGAAATTACAGCGCCCCTTGGTGAACAAACTTAGAACTAGGAGCCTCTAGGTGTATCCCTGTGTAATATCAAAGCACTTCAAACTTGGTTAGAATGTACCTTGGGTGAGCGGTTTTGAAGATTTTGCAAGATTTGCCCCCCCCCCAAAAAAAATCACAAAAATCTAAAAATTACTGGAGCATGACCATTTGCATCAACCTGGTAGAGATTTACCCAAGGTATATTGCTATCAGGTTTGAAGTCAATCTAGTTGATGATTTGGAGAACAACTCTGTTTGACCCTTCCACCAGAAACATATCCACCAAGTTTCAGCTTAATGTAAGTGACGGTTCTGGAGAAGAAGTCAAAAATTGTAAAAACACACAACAATAAAAAGGAGCACCGCCTAGCGTTTAAATTAAGATCTATC
This sequence comes from Hermodice carunculata, assembly GCA_964020975.1. Taxonomy (NCBI): domain Eukaryota; kingdom Metazoa; phylum Annelida; class Polychaeta; order Eunicida; family Amphinomidae; genus Hermodice; species Hermodice carunculata. Next base: position 60,516,024 of record OZ026629.1, on the reverse strand, counting down.
AGCCCCTAAAATTGTTTCTGTATATTATCAAAGCAATTGGGTGAGCGGTTTCGGAGCATAAGACTTTTTAAGATTTGTTCGCAAAAAAGAAAAAAATTCATGTAAAATCCAAAAATCCATGGAGCATGAGCAAAGGAAGTCGACAATAGCAAAAACACACAAGAAAAATCATAAAAATGGAAAAATTGCAGCGCCACCTGGTGAACAAATTAAGAACTAAGAGTCCCTAGGAGTGTTCCTGTTTAATGTCAAAGCGAAAAAGATTAGCGGTTTCGGAGAAGAATTGTTTTAGATTTCCCCCATCCCCCCCAAAAAAGGACAATAAATTCATATGGAAATCCAAAACACCGCTGGGGTATGGCTATTTGAACAAACTTTGTAGAGACCCACTCGAGGTACATCCCCACCAAGTTTGAAGTAATCTGGTTGATGTTTTTCGAGTCAAGTCAAAATGTGAATTGTGGACAGACGGACGACGGACGGAAGAAGGCCATCCTATAAGCTCAGCTGACTGGCAAGTCAGCTGAGCTTAAAACCACACACGCACGCACACACACACACACACACACACACACACAAATCATGAAAAAATAAAAGAAATCGAAGCGCCACCTGTTGGACAAATTAATATACGTGAGTGTCTGCAAGAATTCTTCTGCAATTTCAGAGCACTTCAAACATGTTTGAATAGAATCCCACAAGTGGTTCAGGAGAAGTCCTCAAAAAAGGCAAAACACTAAAAAATTAATAAAAACAGAAAAAAAGTCGCTGAGCCATCTGGTAAATATATTGTATTTGGATGCCCACGAGTGTTCCTATGTAATTTCAAAGTAATGGGCAAGCGGCTTTGGACGAGAAAGTTTTCAGAAAATTCCGCATATATATATACATTATATATATATATACATATATATATATATTATATATATATTATACACACACATATATATATATATATATATATATATATATATATATATATATATATATATATATATATATATATATATAATTCACAGGAGCGTGACAGTTAGTTTTAACTTCGCAAGCACTTGCCAAGATACCAAGTTTGAAGTGGATCCGGTAAAGGTTTGGACAAAATTACATATACCTGTACATATGTACACGGATGTCCCTACAGTGACTTATGTTAACATGTAGTCTCACTAATCAATAAGTTATTTCAAGAACGCATTCAATATCAAAAAAAAAAAAGAAAAAAAAAGGGCAGTGCATACACCTGGTGGAACAAAACAGTTCTAAATAACCTTCGTACATACAGTTAGGGCCAAGTAACAAATACAATAAAACTGCCGTTGTTTTCTCGTGAGAAGTGAAAAAAAAAACATGAAAAATGAAAAATGATTCAATTTGTCGACAACTGGAATTGTGCGGTGAAAAGTTTAATAATTAAGCCGGCAGGACGGTCGCCAATCAACTGTATTAATAATTACCTCCTTATGGAATTTTAAGATTATTTTAAACGGAATCTTGAAAATGAGACATGCAGCCAAGACACACACAGTATATGGTTTCAGTTCGACTTTAGATGAGTAAGTAGCATATTTTTGACTTTATGTTGTCTTTCTTTAATAAATAACTGCATTGAATTACCCAGAGGACTGAATGGCCGCACAAAGATCCCCATCTATGTCAAAGGTAGCCTTGACATTTTTCAGTCTAATGGTGCTGTTGGGAGCTAACCCTGCAGCCACATTGGTTTGGTCATCTGCAGACAGTTCCAACTTGTTTAATGGTATTTGCTTCCTGGTTCCTTGCTGATAAATCTGAAAAACGTCATACCATTCGGGATGTCCTTCCTGCCTTATAGAACGCAACATTATAACAGCGTGAACATGAAAAATCAAGATTTAAGATATAGTCGCACAGAATTCTTGAGGGAGACTGTTGTTTATAAGTGCAGACAAATATTAAAAGATAAGATACCTTTCAATGATATATATATATATATATATATATATATATATATATATATATATATATATATATATATATATATATATATATATATATATATATATATATATATTAGAACATGTTCGAACCAGACTTTTTACACCGTACCGGATACCTGGTTTCGGTATAAATACCGAAGCCAAAACCGGACTAGATTCGGTTTCGGTAAATAATTTCATATTGATGCAATGTCAGCATTATTTCTAAATCATCAGTGATAATTTCAAGACGTGGGGTATGTTCAATCATACACCACAGTCAGGCATTTTCTCACTCGAACGAAGATGAATACATAATTAACAAAAAGGATTTTGAATTAAACTATATTTATCAATGTTCTCATCAAGCAATTCATAATTCTTTATTGAAGATCAAAAGTTCTGACAATACGTTTTTGTCCTATCTTTAGAATTTTCAATTGAATCCCACTCTATTCATGCGGAGACAAATAGGGATGTTTGCTTTGTCTGGGGTCCAGAGAGGCTCTTTTTTCGGTCGGAGGTGGGGTGTTCTTACCCAGGTCTTTCGACCCAAGTTAAGTGCCATCTCTGGCAGTCGGTGGGTCTGCCTACTCTTTTATTTGGATGTGAGTCGATCAATGTTAAGCAGACTCAGTTAGACAAGTTAGAGACAGTCCAGGCTACGACTGTGAAGAGAGTGCTAAGATTACCGATTCGGAGCCACCACTCAAAATTACTGCGGGCTGTGGAGATAGATCGGGTGGGGGATAGAATAAAATCCAACACAAAGTCTTTGTGGTGGCGAACATTCCGGGTGGCAAGCCCCGCCAGGACATTGTGCGCGAGTCTGCTTACGCTTTACATTGCCCACGGTGTTGTGGTTTCGGGGACACTCCAGGACAGGGTGATAAAAGCAGGCGGGTCGCCTGTGGACCTAATTTTCAATACACCTTGCAATAACAGTCAGAGGCTGCCACAGGACGGGGTAGTAGACAGCATTGCCTACCTGGTCATGCAGGAGAATTTTATTAAGCCATATTCTGAGGAGCACGTACAGGCCACACTTCTATTAAGAGCTTTTTAACCTTGGTTTTTAATTCGGAGTTTTTAGCTATTCATGACTGCCTGCTTTTTATCTTGCCTTTATTGTATTGATCTCGATGTATTGTGATTATTTCCTCGTCCGCGGGGGTTTTAATAAATTATTATTACATGTTTTCTGTTAGGTAAACCCCCAGGGGCTACAGGTAGCAAGAAGCGGCCTACGACAGTTGCATGTTTGCCTAATTGTACTTAAAATCCTGTTAAGAAAAATTGTTTTGATAGCATGTTTTTGGCATAAATGCTAATGACTTCCATTCTTTTCTGACATGCCTAAATGCACATTTACTCACTATTAAAAATTTACTCAAAATTGACAGTATTTTCTCAAGTGTCACAAACCTGACACATTAAGTTGACACATTGACTCAGGGTTGGCGGTTAAATAGAGCTTAATTGTTTGAGGAGTAGGTGTCATCATGGAGTTTGTTTTACATCTCTGGTACAGGATGTACATTGTTGCAGTCCTTGTTAGGATTTTCCTTGGTTTGTACAGGTGGTCTAGCTGCAACTGTTTATTTTACAATCACTGGGACTGAATATAATGCCCCAGCTTGTTTCCACTTCAGTTAAACATTGGCGGATGGTTTAACTAGGAAAAGCTGTCCAGCTAGAAAGGGTACATTTTGGTTCAGGGGTAAGTCAAATTGTTCTCATCTGAACCTGTACTATGAAAATTTGGTAATTAAGGTTTGTTTGACAGGTATTCTTCTTTGATATGAAGCTCTGCATTTACAAGCAAAACTTCACATATTTAGCTAATTCATCAATTGCCACGTTCATATTTATTCATTATTATGTGGGTTGTCTTTGCTGAATATTTAGCTTAGGCAAGGAGCCGCTACTCAGAGAGACATGCACGGGTAAAAGGCTCCGAAACATGTTGAGTAGTTACCCGCTGAAGACCCTTTAATTTATTTGGGCTGATACAGCCTATGTCAAAATTTTACAGAGGAACGTGTGCAATATAGACAATAGTAATTCCATATATATACAGGTTAGACAGGGACAGGTTAGCTTATGGAGAGTAAAGAGTTCGAACTGCGGAATAGGATATTGACTACTAGGAAGTGGTTCTGGGCAAAAAGACACAAATACAATTATTATTTTTATTAGGTCGGATCAGTGATTTTGTGATTGAAAGCGTATTATCTGCCAGTTACGTAATCAAATTCTTACACACACGTGTGACAGTGTCATTTCACTTCTGAGTCACTTCATTCGTGATTTCGCTCAGGCGTTCAGGCAGTTCGTGAATCTGCTAGCTGCCACAAAATAGAAGATGACGTGCCTCTAATTGAACTTGATAATATTGCAACTCAGCAATTATTTTCCCAAAGAAATGACGGCACCGGCAGTACTGGGAGGTATGTTGGTTTTTACTTGTAGTGCTTTTACAATTTTACAATCAAAGTTTACTTTGCGTTCATGATATGCTACTGCATCAAGACTACTGACCCGGATAAGTTTTGTGGCTGATGGTATAATGCGTGCTGGTACTTGAATGGAAAGTTTTTATCATGGAAGTTCAGGTAAATCATTCCAAATTTTATTGTCAGACATTGAAAGGGTTAATTCAGAAAGAGTGAGTTATAGGTTTTACTTTATTCACTCTTTTTGCGGGCCCTTTTTGCGATAATTGAGGGTGAAGGTCAGCCCAAAAAAGATGCATTATCAAGTTTCATAATACATTCTTTTTCATAATCAATGGTTATGGGATATAATCAACACTTTTTGAGCCTTATGATTGGCTAATTCCTACCAGCCATATGACAAAGGCTATTCAGGGACAATTAAACACTTTGCGAATTAATTTTCCCTTTGCATATTGCAACAGGTCACAGAGGTTAATCTTTTTTCGACCTTGTTGGAGTGACTTGTTGCACAGTCTACTAAGCAGAATGAACAAATAATGATATACAGCGTGCCACTGATAAAACAAAGGATTACACAGAGAAAGTGATTGAAGTGAACCAACACTAATTACCATTAATGAACTTTTCTATTGTTTAAGACCATACCTTTACTTCCAGGAAGGACCTCCAACTGAAGTTTTGTATTGTTTTAGACCATACCTTAACTTCCACGAATCTGGACCTCCTACACAAACTGATGACTTACTGTTTTGAAGTACTACTTTTAAAGACCAGAAATGACGGCCTGAAATTTTGCATTGTTCCTTACACTTTTATCCAAAAATTTTGAAATTTACGAAGGCAAGAAGGGAATTCGAACTGCTTCAGGTTTTCCTGACCTGCCTGCATTGCACCCGATCTCTAGTCTAACACGGCTGACAGGTAGAACTGACGGTTCTGCTTGTGTTCAACATGTTGAATGCATTACACATTGCTGGTGGATGGATTCAGTGGTGCTTATAAACAGGACGATATTACGCATTGCCACATGAGAATGAATCGGCAATCAAAAATAGTTCAATGTGGCATCTTTGTAAATTTCCATCAAATGTTTGTATGCACAATGCAAATGCAATAATAAGTTGGGTGTTAATTTAGATCAAACAATAGAAATGTTCATTAAGACAGGTAAGGAATTTGGTGCAGGTCCATAGGCGTTTTGCGGAACCTGCTCGATGAATCAAAGGACACGCTCGGCTGCGTCTCGCGTGTCCTTTGATTTAACTCGCAGGTCCTGCAAAACGCATATGGACCTGCACCGCGTTCCTTACCTAACACTTAATGTGTGAAACACTTAAATCAAAGAACGAACCGTGCCTGACTTATGAATAACTGAAACCAAAAATCAAATCCTACATAAAACCGAATCCGACCCGGGTACAAATTGAAAGATACGGTGAATTCGGTTCGGTACGTTCTGATTCGGTCAAGCTCTAATATATATATATATATATATATATATATATATATATATATATATATATATATATATATATATATATATATATATATATATATATATATATATATATATATATATATATGCTATTACAGCTTGACAAAAGGCATCACGTTTAGAATCCCACACAGATAAAACAGATATACATATTGTTTCATCATAAGGGACAGCAGCACCGACCTGTGACCGTACATGCAGGATCATAAACACATGCCCACACTAGCAATTTAAAAGAGAGTGCATATGCCTGTTTTCTGGCACTTGAAAATACCCAAACTTTACGTAAAATCCATTAAGCAAATGGACATGACAGTTTTACCAGGAAGACAGACTAAAGTCAAAAAGTCATCAAGTGTGTCTGTTTTACATGGTTCGCATAATAAGACTATGAGTGACCAGCTGTGTTTTTCTTTAGCTTTGAATCAATCGATCATGTAGTTTTAAAACAGTTATATGCTTTCCCTAAGCATGACATAAAGAATAATGACAAAAGTACTTTGCAAATTATGCAATCTCTACCAAGTAATCAACCTAGGAAGATACCTTCCCGATGTTCACACCAAGTTTGAATGGGATTTTGAAATTAAAAGGGAGAATCAATGAAATATATAATTGTGCTCGCGTGGACCAGCATAATAGCCTCGAGACGTTTAAATTATGGCTGATTTAAATGTGGGATTTGGTCACTGAATCATAGGCTTATGTGAATAACCCAAGAGGTTTACGAGAACCTCAGATTGCTGGAAATGACCACTCATGGTCACTCAAGTGGTGGACCTGATTCACTGGTGGCCAATTATGGGACAAGGGAATGTATGAGTCAAGGAAGCCTTATGCTATAACCTTAACTAAAAGCTCACAGGCAGCTGTGTAACGGGGAATCGCCAGTTCAGTGTTATATTTAATAGTTCAGAAAAAAAAATACCCGCATTCATAAATTCACACCCAACAATGAAAGCGAGGTCGAATACAGCAAAAGGCAGAGATTCAGGAATTACAAAAACATCAATTTTCAGCTTTCAATACCAATGTGAAGAGCAAACTTCACTCCTGCTTGAGGCAGGCGGTCACCCAAAAGGAAACTGTGGTTTTAAACTGGTCCTCTGAACCTTTGAAATATTCTTCATCAGCTACAACCGTTAGTTTTTTCCCAAAGCATATAGGCCTAACTACGTAAAACCCAAATGTTAGCAACTGTGCCGAAGACAAAAATAGACATGGTAGGCCTGCCACTTTTTCGTGTTCCTAACTTCTCCGTCACATGAACTAACAGCAGAAGAAGAACGTAGGCCGATATCGCTTTTGTGACATTTATGAATCTGCAATATTACAGACACACTCTGGCTCCATTATAACTATGAATCGGAGAACACAGACCGCCGCACAACATAGCCAAAGACGATTTTATCAAATAATTCAGAAAAACATAGCGCGATACTGTTTTTACACTCAGTTACCCACGATTTGTCTTATTCTTACCTCTATGACAAAGTTATTTTTGTTTCCCCCAGCCTCTGGTATATGAATGGCAGCAGGGTGTGAATTCAGTATAGTCACATTAAAAGTTAGGACTGCATTTGTTTGTGTAAATAATGCATTGGGAGTCATATGTAGGTCCTTCACAAGCAGCAAATCTGGAATGAAAAGTGTCACTCAACATTGATTTTCAAGCATTATATTCAATATTGTAAAACGAGTATGCCCTTGGTACACAACTTTGTTAATCAGATTGAGCGGAAAAGTCTTTGTATTCCATACCTAATGCATAAAAAGGCCGTAGGATAAAAATCACTCTTGGAGATTTTCGGTTAATTTAAAGACAAATCAATGAGTAAACAGTGTACGTTCAAACCAACCTGTCTTGCTTAGCCTATCCTTGCCTTTTATCACACCACAACGGATACGTATGGAAGTATGGGTGTATTATCAAAAAATACAGATACACTGTAAGTAGTCTTAACCGCAAGGAGTTATCTCACAAAAATGTCACTTTCTACAGTAAAGGGCAACCTACTACATTATTCCAAATGTACATATACCTCTTACCTCCAGGGCAGTGGAAAGTGATGGGGAAAATTGCATAGTCATTGGCTGGGTTGGGGTCAATATTAGGCACTGCTTGGTTCAGAACTCTGGCAATAACGTAAAGATCTTTGTGATTGCAGCTTTTCCCTACGGTGTAGTCTATTAGGGTCATGCTCCAAGGTGCAATTTCAGATGTAAAGTCATGTACAGCCGTGAAATCTACCGCAGCCTTCATATACTTTTCTTGAGCTTGGCTAAAATTATATGGAATTTCCTGGTCCATTCCTTTCTCAAATACATTATCAGATGAAAGATAAAACTTAAGATCATAGTTCTTAGTTTGTGAACTTTTGAATTTCTTTGAACCACCGACTTTAAGGTGGACTTTCACAGAGACATTGAATCCAACTCCGAACGTTACATGATGCTTCGGAACACCAGCGCCGTCCACCAGCGTAAAGTTAGAGATTCCTATATCCAAGTAATCTGAAACAGAATAATCAAATAAACTGAAATACATTCATTTGCAGACCTTAACGTAAAACTGCATATTATACGAACGCTCGGTCTGCTCTTTATTTTGACCAAGTTGTACATGTAGTAACACAACTTTATTGAAAGCGGTCAAGCGAGCATCATGTTGCAACAGAACATATGTTTACATAGTCGCAAGAAAACTCCTAAGGTGGTTCACCATAAGGCTACTGTACAAATATGAAAGTTAATATGTATGTGACAATGCATTTTACCTAAAATTGAAGATTACAATCTATTGATGTTGTACATTAATTTCTTCACAGATAAAGACATACATCTGTTTTATTATATACTAATACAAATGTCCCACTAACCCATATTGAGTGAAAGAGACACACAATCGTATGTATGTGTTCGTATTTTGTTCTAAAATTGTTGTTTTCATCTTGGCAGACACAGCTATTTACCACTGCATTAGTAACTTGGTGTTGTTCGATAAGGCTGTTTTCATACAATTGGAGAAACCTTGTAAAATATTTTGTAAATTGCATATGTTATTTTAGGGCAGTGCTGCAGCTGTATGTTGGTTTTGGAATGTAAAATCTTTAACTTTGCTGTACTAAGGTACTCCTTACTGGATTTATAAAACGGTTATTGTGTCTTGTGTTGTGGTTATATATTTCTATAGTGTAAAGGGAGTAATATAGTCTTGCAGCACGCTTCCGATGTACAGGAGCTGAAGTACGATTTTACTTTGAACGGTGTCATACCTTTAGGTAATGCCTAATAACTCCATACTTGAATCTTGTGGGATTATACAATTCATTGCACAGAGCAAGAAACTGAATCATATTGTCTAACATATATGGCTGAAATAAGAATGAGTTCCAAAATGACAAAATTATGTGATGATTACTTGTTTTCACATAAAAATAACATAATATATGTATGCAAGAAGGTAGCAATAAGCTGCTAATTTCTTGCATGCGGATTATGTATCCATGCTTGTGATATTTTCAAAAATTGGATAAAAATCGGTGCCTCGTGTTTAAAAGTAAAACTTCCTTGCTTCATGAAAGCCACGCATATGTATATAAATAAAATACCGGACGGGATCTTCAAACTAACGTTCCTGTCATAATTCTGACAAAAAACCTTTATTTTCATCTGTTATAATCTGAAAAAGTGGAGTTTTAATTGTCAGGGGAACGTTACCAGGAGCCTGGCGTTGCCTGTCCGCTCCAGCAAATTGTTTTTCCAAGTATGATGCTTTACTGATGCCAACATAATGCCTGCGTGTGATTTGCATATTTATTCATATGTGCCAGGCATTACGTGCTCATGTAAAATTCTCTTAAATTCTATCACCCAGTAAGACCTCAAAGTGGTTTCAGCATGCAGATATAACATGAAACAAGTTACTTGCACTGCTTAGTCCAATAGCTGTATGAATACACGTGCGATATGCCATTACGTATTCGTTTTCGTAACCTAACAAACTGAATCTTGTGTATCATATAAGAATTACATAAGGTCAGAATGATAGCAAAATTGTGACAGTCATCATTACGATTTGACATAAAATGCGTAACAATCAAATCTTTCAGTTTAAGACGAATTGGCCTCACATATACAGGAAAGTCAGCTGAAAAGACGTATCTCTGATTTCCGCCCGTTTCAAATGTAAACGCCAGTGCCTCAGGACCAATGCCAAAATTAAGGAATTGAGATAAGTACATTTACTCTACATCATATTTTTCGGTTTATGTGATACGTTTGATGTCAAAATATATTAAAGTAAGAGTTTATCCTAAGTTTTTATAAGTTAATAATGGTGATACATTTTATATGTTTTTAATAGCTGTATCAATGCCGAAGTTTAAATTGATCACCCCATTGACATACAATAAATCTCAAAGGACAATTTAGAGTGCACCCGTGGCTCTCTGGACAATAATATGTTGCAGAATACGGATAAGCAAAAAGTAAAAGCTGTTAGATACATATATCATTTGCAGTTCATGTGCATACACCTTACAATTTCTTTTCTTTCTTTCTTTTTTTTTTTGACGGTTGACTACAATTCCGCTCCTGATCAGCATAAATAGCTCCAGGGACGCAGGCAAAATAAAGTTTGGGAATAAAATCTTTCCACACACACTTGATCAGAAACTAAGTTGCTGAGATCATACTTACCAGGTGAGCATCTCAAACCAAACTGTGCGGCAATCAAGTGGCTTGTATGATACCGATATCCATTAGAAGTCAACGGGGTTTGACCGACGATACGAGCAATGATTTGGAGGGGTTTTGTTGCTCTTTTGCAATCACCCTTTGTCATATTCCAGGAAGCTTAAAAAGGAATATTAACTGAACAGTCAAACTGATTTGCAACAACGTGTTTCATGGTGTAATTAGGAAGCATGCAATTCTCTTTAAACTATGTCTTAATTATCCAATCATGGCAATACCTTTAACATTAGAAGCGTTGAATCAGCTTTACAAAATAACTTTTGCATGAATATGTACATACTGGTGATACAGCTTTCAGATGCAGTTGTGACGATTGCTGCATGCATAGACCATATTTTTTATGACCTCATATTTTATTAGTTTGTTTACATTCTTTGGTAATGCATGATGCACGTCACATGTTGTCACCTATGTATGTTTCCAGCCGCGATTGTAACTAAAGCTGTTTCATCGTAATCGTTGTTACTGTGGCTAATCTTGTGGTATTTAAAATAGCAGTAGTAGTAGTAGTAGTAGTAGTAGTAGTAGTAGTAGTAGTAGTAGTAGTAATAATAATAATAATAATAATAATAATAATAATAACAATAATAATAATAATAATAATAATAATAATAATAATAATAATAATAATAATAATATAATTAGCACTGCTACTACTTCTACTGCTACTACTACTACTACTACTATCAGTGGAAGTAGTTGTACAACCACTGGCAGCAATTAAAAGGACGCTTTTGTCGCCAAAAACAACATTCATATGTAAGCTTATTATTTTATATTTTGCATATGTTAAGTTATAGACTGTCTTATTAAATTGGTACATGTATGTGAAATGTGCGTCTGAAGACTATAGAAAAAGTACAAAACAATACAGTGCACAGAATAGAATAATGAAACTTTGTTGCATATCAATAAAGGTATATTGCTATTTTTTTCTTTGGTAGTGATATTTTAGTAGTAAATAATCACGCACGTCATTAAATGAAATGGAAGCAATTCGACTTGTTGCATTGAGCAATTTTGGCCGTTAAAGCTATTATAATAAGCAAGTGCTATATATAATATTTTCTCGCAATTACAGTTCTTTTGTTTTCCCGAAAGATTTTAACCATACTGTGTTCGACAAATGTATCGACCAACTTTATGCTCCAGAAACCACGTAATCCGGCGGGCTAAAGGTCCTTTAATTTCGACCTTTCATCGAAAAAATCACAAACACGAGAACATTTTCGGAACAGAACTTTATCTTTCTGTCGGTTTGCATATAAAATGAATACACCGTGGAAACCTCTGGAATCGTAGTTTAATGTGGCAAGTCAATGACAAGACTTTCGTTTCATTTTTTAGGCAATATGACATCTTAAGTAATGGTATGCCTGAAGCTTTAGAGTTTTCAGTATTATTCTGGTATAGGAGGAAACCTCATGAAGGAATAATGCTTGTAAAGAAAGACAATACAAATGAAACATCTGTACAGACACATATTATATGTGGGAGCGCACACGTAGACGTAAAATGACAATGACAACACTTACACTGCATTTTCCTTTTTCAAACACCCTTTGTGATGCTTATGACACTATTAATGGTAAAAATGTTTTTAAAAAAGAGTGTAACATAAGAAATCTATTGGCATGCGGACAGTTACAAAGCTTTATTTTTAATTACCTTTGCCAGCTAGCAAAGTATAACCAGCGGCAGGAATGCGCACTCGGTAACCAGGGAGGTCATGGGGTACTGTAAGACGGATGCCACCGCCAATTTCCAGATGCAAAAGAAAATTATCAGTATTTGTTTCAAAAGAATCACTTGAGTTGTCTCTGTTATAGTTGATGGCCTTGATCTTGAAATCAAATTGGTACGGGTAAGATTCCCAAACGTCTGGTGGACCCCTGAAGGACAAAATCTCTGGTGTGACTGCAAGTGAAACAACCAATATTATATCATGATTTTCTAAGTTTTTGATACATTGTTCATTTTTTGATAAACCCATTTTGTACATAACAAGTTAGATGAGCTTTAAACAGGTATTCTACTGATGAGCTGTAAATAGTTCTTCGCTGCGTGTATGTATCAATTTGTATTTGATTCCATCCGTTGGTCGACTAATCATTCTATCTACCAATCTGTCCAACAATACAGCCATCCTTCTTATCATCCATACCTAAGGTCCAAATTAGCTAGTACCGTCGGTAGCCGCTTAAGCGCCAGGGTCATTTCCCGGTGCACCTTTGCGGCAGGTTAGGTCGTTTCAATATAGCAGCCATATTGTGCCATAGTTAAAGTACAGGGAAATGACATTGCAAAGTTGATCGATATTTCCCAACGTACGATGGAAGTATTTACAAGCAACAATGACATTCTACGATTGCAAAGTTCCTGACTGTAAGCCAGACACAAGATAACTGGGTAGATTGGATAAATATCCCCTTGATGCAAGGGGTAGCCTTCCACTGTTTTCCTCAAAAAAACACAGAAACGATGGGAGTGGTTGAATATGGTGAAAAGACCAGAAGATTGTGAACCACCAGGCAAATTTGACAGAATTTGTTCAAGACATTTTGTAAGGGGTAAAGGTCCGACACAGGATCACCCAGTGCCCACGTCATTTCCGTATAACAACTGGACGACTGCAGAAAAACAACGCACAACAAACCGATGGGAGAACCGTGTGAGACGGATCGAATGATCTACCCAGCAACGGAGAAAGGCCAGTTGCCAAGTGGAGAGCGGGGTGCAATCGCTGCGTTGCAGCGGTAGATCACAGTACTAGCTAATTTGGACCAAAGCTATTATGTTTAAATCTTTACTTACCAGATGGTGTTTTGGCAACTTTGAAACAGTAAGAAGGAAAAAAAGCGGCCAACAGGAACGTACGTACAATCAGCATTGCTTAACATTCACCTTTTTGAAATAATTCAAGCTCCTACAATCTTCGAAAAGAAATATTCCTTGAGCTCCCTAAGTTCGATACCATCATTATGATTAACAGTGCATAACAGTAGGTATGTAGGAGCTAAGTTATGGAAACATCTTCCTAAATAGTAAGGGCCTTAGCATTTCAGTCACATATAGATGAGTGGAGTGGTTGCAGCTGATCACTATTCATGATCATCCAGTTTTGTGGCTTTCTTTTTTCTTTTTATATATTTTTTTCAGAGTGATGATGTCACGTACGTTTTGTAATTGCGACTAAGAAGTAATCATAATAATCATTGTCATGCCTTGTGTGTATTTTTTTTCATGGATAGGCATGTGAGTATAATGCTTTATCGCTGACCTGTTCTATTTCATGTTTCAGCTTCCCCCCTGCTAAAGTACATAAACATTTTTGCCCATTTGGTGGTATCTACCATACTCTGTAGCCGCTTTCTAATGTTTCCCGTATCTGAGTCACACGTGGAATAAAAATATATCTGTATCTATGTCTATGTGTACCTTGATTAAGAAAAATCTTTTTGCAAATTCACTAATTTATATTGCCATGTTGATGCCTATGACATACAGCTGTCAATGCTTACAATGTGTATGAGACCTAAAAACACTTCAAAATTTCAATAATTTATATTGCCCTGTAGGTGCCTGTAGGTGTTGTCAATGCGTTCCAATAAATTTCTAGGTCCATGTTGATGTATTGCGAAGGGACGTATAACCTCTACAATCTACCAGTATAATCAAATGTTATGTCTGATCTGATATAAACGCCAAATAAGTTTTAAATGAACATGCAGCAGACGTCATCATTAGTCTTGTAACTTAGTAAAATGTGTTACGCGCGAAAGTAATAAAACGAGCATGTTAA
>OZ026629.1:60446355-60501355 GCA_964020975.1 Hermodice carunculata | reverse complement strand
ACAAAAGAGGTTCCCACGGCAATCTAGCATGACAGGCCTGTTCATAGAATAAACAATGGAGAGAAAGGTTTGCGCTGCCATTGCAAGAGGGCTGCATGATGATACCTGTGCAAATAAATCATGACCTTAATACCAAATAATATTTGTCAACAATTGCTGCTCATTGGCATGCTGACATGCAACTTTTAGCAGGTGGTGTCTACATAGAGGTAAGATTGAAGATGGTAGCAGTTTTGTTGCCGTTATAGTACGTAGTCCAACAATATCAGGATACCTACGATATTCAATTAACCCTTTATCTACTCATTTATTTCCAAGATGCTGAAATGACCTGAAGGAGGTGAGGTTATTCTTCCATCATTCATATCACTTTGGGACCAAAATCAAAGATACATCAGATTAGGACACCTGGGTTGTCCATTTGATTGTTTTTTCTCTTAGATTCGTCGCCGACGTCATTACAGAAATGATACTACTGCGTCACTTCCCACATTTTAGCGTGACAGAAGTTAGATCTTTTGTTAATCCCTCACCATACGAAAACAAAATTTTAGCTCAGAACACAAAGGGGCAAATTAAAGCATGGGAAATATTTCCACGTGTCTATTTAATCAGATTCCTGTTACACTTGCCTTGTTGCATGTTCACTATCATAGACTTCCCTTCAACAGGTACCTGTAATATGGGGTCAACTGTACCAGAATGAGAGTTTAAAAGAAGTTTGCTGTCTGTTCTGGGCGCTACTGTTTGTAAACAGAATATTCCTATGCGGGAAGAGTGAGCCTGCAAGTCTGATTTTTCCTGCTTAAGGTGGGAGCACTTTAGCCAGTGTGCAGTGAGAATGGTAACTTTGGATCAATATGAACCATTTAATTTTTACACCAGTACAATAAACCTATACATTTTCTGATGACTTCGCATTCAAAGATTTGTATCCATAGCATTGTTTTGCGGGATTGGAAGTTTTTTTTTTAAATCCGATAAATCAAATATATGTACACACACACACACACACACACACACACACACACACACACACACACACACACACACACATATATATATATATATATATATATATATATATATATATATATATATATATATATATATATGTCCATGACCGGAGTTTAAGTTGTTCCTAATAGGTTGTTTGTTTTCTTTCTAGAAATTCCTCCAAAAGTCACAGAAGGGGTTGTCAGGAAAAAAATCCTTGAAACCCGTCCGAGATATTATATTTTTCTTTTGATGTCAGTTGATTTCATTCTGAGAGGGAAATTTGTTTGTTTGTGAGGCGAGATACAATTTGCATCGGTTGAGCAAAAGACAGTTCCGAGACAATCACGTCAAAAGAAAATGTTGCCACTTCTTTTGCATTTTTGGCTGTAATATGACACACATTCATTTCATCTGTCCTGTGTTTTTATTATTGTGTAAAATAGACTTGTAGCTTTACCTCTGTGATGTTGTCATTCAAAAAGGTATATTTTGTGGCTTAAAACTCGGGTTTTTTTAACGTTGGAACATCAAACGTAACCACAATGGGCTTGTTTGGCTGTGGATTCACATGCGGATTTCCATATTTGGAGAAAACTAAATGGATTGTGCATATTTGTTTTTACATCAATAGAGAATTTCAAAGTAGTCAGAACAATGGTAGTGATTAGTCTGAACTGGCCCATTTTTCTATCCATGGCTTATGGTTTTCTGTTCCTATTAGTGACCCTTGTTCGTGGCTCACCCGGTTTCCAGGGGTCATGGATTAATGACTATGCAAAAAGTGACATGGTTTACTATCATGTTCAAGCAAATAAACCCCATATGGTCGGCACTGCAGAAACTCTTCAGTATGAACAAACGTTTTGAGCTCAATTTTCTATATTATGAATTATGTTCACAGATCTGTGAATTTAGGAGCATGTAGTTTAAGTATCAAAGTATCCAAACATATTGAAAAATTATGCGAATTTATACAAAGGTGATGGATTCGGATCTTCCACCTTAACTTCTTTCATTGGCTCGAAGGTAAGAGGTCTCAGGGTTCATATTAGATACACACATGGATATCTGCTTGACCTTTGAATGCAGGGGACGTATATTTGTCGAGAACCTCAGCAGAGGCATGCGCGCAATACAACATTGTCCTCCTTTATTGATATTATGTCTAGTATTTTAGAGATCTCATAGAAGCTATAGATATCTTCAGCATATGCAGGGCCAGATAATGGTTTTCTAAACAGAGAAAACAGTTTTTGAACATAACAGTGATTTTTAATTTATTTGTATTAATAAACAATATTTTAGGAAGCTATAGAGGCTGGAACTTCAGTGTGCGGGTAAAATAGTACTAAGCCCACAGAAAAGGTAGTATTCGTTTAATACGTAAATAACATCAAGGCCATTTTGCATTTCATAAGATACCAATGCAAGCTTAATATGCTTGTACATAACAAAGAAACCAGTTTAAAGATCACGCCACGGCCACCAAA
Organism: Hermodice carunculata; assembly: GCA_964020975.1. Classification (NCBI taxonomy): domain Eukaryota; kingdom Metazoa; phylum Annelida; class Polychaeta; order Eunicida; family Amphinomidae; genus Hermodice; species Hermodice carunculata. The sequence goes on along the minus strand of OZ026629.1, from coordinate 60,498,866 downwards.
AGTAGATAAAAAGCATGTCTTTACCTGAGTTGTTACACTGAAGGTTGACAGGCACTGACACTGGAGGGCCTGCAGCATAGCTGACACGACGTGACTGAACAGATACAAACAGTTGTGGGTTCCCAAACTGTAATGCCGTACACTCCGCAATTGTCAACACATTGCTGGGGTGACAGTCATTAGTAGCATCACTTGCACACAAAGAAGCTGTGAGAAAATAAAGTATTTACGCGCTATGGCCATGTTAATATTCACTGATCAAAGATTTATCAACTATAATATTTACTAATGGACTAAATGTACCAAATATAGTGAATCAGCAATTTAATTTGATTAATTTTTTCTACGAATACTGATTAAAATACCTGCATGTCAGACAAGGATTGCTTTAATTTTCCAGTAAACAAGAAGAAAATTGCATGTTACAAAGGAATTGTTTATACGATCAACAAGCCTCAAGCCAGCACCTTTAACCCTGCTAAATCACTCTGCATAAACCCATAATTCGCGTAGTATTCAACCATTCTGATCTTTTCTTATATTCCCAACACGTGTTCACAACATATTGACATTACCAACTGTAATACGTTGTGAGAGTTGAAACATACGTGTAAGGGTTAACACAGTGTGAGGGCAGTAAAAAGTTACTTTCAGATATAGATATTCACACAACGTGAAGTACGTGAAAGATTTCTTCAGATGTGAGTATTCACAGGGCTTTTTAGGTGCAAAACACAGATGCCATTGCTGACAAGGCATGAAAACGCTTGGCAGTTCCTTTCAGACGTATGTAGTGACGAAGTGCAAAGGCGACGGACTGTTTTTTTTAACACATCAGTGTTGACATATTGTGAAGGTACATGTACTTGACACTTTTCACTTTAACAAACAAATCATTTGCCTCTTACACACTAATATTACAAATCATGACCATGTCCAGCCTAATTGTTATCTGCTATGTAGGCTCGGAGGAAAGGGCCTTTCCACAGTTATTTGAAATATGATATAAGCTGAATAAAATGAGGCACATGAATGTTCTCCATATTATATTTGATAATTGTTATTATAAATATGTTACCTGTGACAAGTAATACAGCAGATCCACCTGCCTCCACACCAGAGTATTCCAAATGCTTCGAAGCTGCATTCGTTTCTCGTATCAGTTGGGTTGTGCTCAAACTATCATTGAGCGCCATATTTACTTTCACGTCAAAGTCATTGTCACCTGGCCTTCCTCCCGTGATCGGCTTCGTGTCGGCATTTGTCACCACTACCTAAAAGCGTACAGAATCAGCAGCAGATTACTATTTCAGCTCTTCAAGCCCAAGTAGGGAGTCACTGTGAACGGACATACTATTTTTAATAAGTTGGCTCCTGGGATATCTTAAATAAGCGGTCTTTCTTCTATTTCTTATGCAATCCCCAAGTGATGAAATTAAACAATAAATCTTAACAACATTAAGAATAAGAACAACAGCAACAACAACAACGCTATACGAGGATTGTTAATGAGACCAACATGCTTCAAGCCAGCACCATTGCTACCATGGGTTTGTCACCCTTTACGTTACCTGCACTACACGTAGTATTTAACCAACCTGATCCTTCGTGATGTGCCCCGAAATAGCTCACAACTAGTGGAATTGCCCACTGTAATATATTCTGAGAGTTGAGGCAAAAGTGCTGACACAGAGTGAATTGCTCGTAAGTTCCTTTCAGATATAAATATTCATACAGCGTGAAAAGTACTTGACATGGCTCTCAGGATTTTAATATTCACACCGCGTGAAAGTCCTGGACAGGTGTTTTCAGGTGTATGAATTAGCAGAGTGCAAATCTTTTGACAGTTCTTTTGAAGTGAGAGTGTTTACGGCAGTATGGATGTGCTTGACACTACCTTTAAGACGTACAGTTACGCTTGCGTTCAAGTTAACAAACGCCAAACGCACCAACGTTTCCCAAACGTTTCCCAAACACTTTCAGTGAAAGTCAAACGTTTTGCAAACGCATAGCAAACACTTTGCAAACACTTTCCAAACCCTTTACAAACACTTTGCCAAACGCTTACAAACACTTTTCCAAACGCTTTCAAACACTCTGCCGAACGCGTTCGGTGAAAGCCGAACGTTTTCAAACACTTTATACTGTGCGCCAACCGTATGTGATACATGTACATGTACACTTGGTAATCTAATTCTAATGACATGTATTTGTCACCTTTACCTGCTAATATTTATATTGTTACTGGTTATCAACAATATTATGACATGGTCATACCTAATTAAGGAAGAAAATAAGTATAGGTAGAAGAAAACAAATAATATGCTTACATTAACAGGTTTAACTATTCCTTTATTATAAAGTTACAGATCTTTCAGTAACAAGTATACCCAGTCGCTATCATACTTTTTCTGAAAGTGAAGTTCTTGAAAAAAAGCTAACTTTTAAAATTTCGAATGGAAATACAGAAGCAGCTCAATTTAAGTATTGTTTGGCTTACTAAGCCAAGCAATAGAATTAGCTCCAGTGGAGTAAGCCAGACGACACTCCATTGGTCCTTGGAGTAATTATATATATTTTAATTGAAAATTAGGAACTATTTCGGAGTAAATTTATAGGCAATATCATGATCCAATCATAAATCATGATCTGATCATGATATTGCCTATGGATTTACTCCGAAACAGTTTTTGAAAGATGAAGTATTCATGACATCTTAAATGAAGAATTAAGTCTTTAATTAATTTTAGTTGAATTAGACCTTTGGGTAAACGTATTTGGATCGTGTTTTACATGAGTATATACAACCGATAATGCTGGATAAGTGCACATTTACATGTAGGTACATCATTTATTGCTAGACCTGTTGAAAATACGTTTGGAGATTTTTCATCATTTAAATGGAAGTGTTTGAAATGCATAGTGTTTGAATGCATTTGTGAAAGTGTTTGAATCGTTCGGGTAATTGTTGAACGCGTTTGGAAAGTGTTTGAAGAAGCGTTCGGTAGCTTTGTGAAAGTGTTCGAACGTTTTGTAAAAGTGTTTGAGACTTTTCCCAAACGCTTTCCAAACGCTTTCCAAACACATTCCAAACACTTTCTAAACACATTCCAAACGTTTTCAAACGTTTCCAAACACAAGCCAAACACCAGCAAAACGCGAAAAAAGCGTTTGGCTGTAAACTTTTAGCCGGGCGTAACTGTAGGTGCCATGGCTGTGTAAAAGGGCTTGCCAGTTCGTTTCATGTCGAGACGTTTGATATTTCTTGTTTCTGTGAGACTCTTGTATGCAAGCAATATAATATAACTAGCTCGCTCCTGGGATATCATAAATGAATCTCCAATCTACAGTTTCTTATGCAATTCCAGAACGAGGAACTTAGACAGGAAATCTGCTTCAATTTGAAACATTCTTAATAGTGTGGGGGGGGGGGGGCATATGGAGTCCCGTGGGCTTTTGGTGAAGATTTTATAAAACCTGCTCAGGAATGTTAAATACATCTGAAATAACAGAAAAAAAATGTCGGCACTTTGCCAACCTGTTAGATTCAAAATGACCGCCATTTTTCAAAATGGCTGCCAAATTTCTAATTTTTGTTCAATTACAGGTCCCTTAAAGGTCCTTGCACTATAAAGCACCTTATTAGGGTATTTATTTTCATAACACCCGGCTATAAAGTTGGATTTTTGTCTTCAAATTGAATCTTAGTCAATTTAGGCTCATGTTTGTCTTAAAAGTATCAAATTATTGGATCAAAAGAATGTAGACCGAACCGAGATAACTATTTTGAAACAATATTATCACACCAGTATATTACTACAATAAAGGGCATCATCACCTCCCTTACCAAGTTCATACCTGTGTGACTGGGAGACCAATTTTAAATTATTATCATTCTCACCTTCATCATTGTCACTCTCATATTGTGAGTTTACATTGGAACAGTATTATGAAACAAGTGTATTGCTACAATTAATTGCATCATCACCTCCATTATATAGTTAATATTTGTATGATTAGGATAACTATTATAACTATCATCGTTCTCATCTTCATCATTGTCACACTCGTATTGTGAGTAAACATTGAAACAACATTATGACACATTAAAGTGTATTGCTACATTGAATGACATCATCATCTCCATTACCAAGTTCATACTTGTGTGATAGCTTTTTTAACTATCATCGTTCTCATATTCATCATTGTCACACTCGTATTGTGAGTAAACATTGAAACAACATTATGACAAATTAAAGTGTATTGCTACATTGAATGACATCATCATCTCCATTATCAAGTTCATACTTGTGTGATAGCTATTTTAACTATCATCGTTCTCATCTTCATCATTGCCACTCTCATATTGTGAGTTGTGGTGTCCAGCTGATGACTGTCCTACAGAGTGGAAGCTGACCGTATATGGTGATTGCCATATACAGTGGCAGTCTGCCATAGCAGTTGGCCCGTTCAGTTGGACAATGAAGATGAAAGCAGTTCATCATAATTCCAGAGTCATCAATATGTTGGATCTACTTTTGGTACTTCATGCAAAATCTATCATTTATGCCAGTTGAGCCGCAGGCAAGAAGTTCACCAAGATCAAACTGTAGTACACAAGAGATATGTGTATTGTTCTACATGTGCTGTACATGGCAATGACCAGCTAGTAGGATAAGCCGAGATGCACCTTGCATTATTGTTAGGTGGGATGAATGTACTGGGTTGAGGGTGGGGGGAACCTTACGACCAAATTTAGTAAATTTCATTTTCTAAACACATAAATTCTGACCACAAAAGTTTCCATTCTGTTAGATACTGCCCAGATTTGATATTTTTCTAGTGGTTACCTGGGTGTTTAACCCACTCTGGCTGAGAATAGGCTAATAGAGTTGGTATGTTTTTACATTCGGCACATAAAGTGCTGGAGGGTATTGTCATCCACTACATTGTCAGTCAATCGGTTCATTCGTTTTGTCAATGCTACCTTGATATTTAAAAAAAATATTCACCATAATTGTACCAAATTTTCATCGGAGATGCAACCTGTAATGGACCAATTTGCTATTGAAAACTAGCATCCTCATATTATTTTCAAACTTTTAATCAAACTTTTTAAGAATTGATTTCACGGCTGTCTGAGTGGCACACAAGGGGACGATGTTACCATATTATCTCCAAAAATATTCACCATAGCTTAACTAAACATTTGTTACAGAAGAACCTTATAACGGACCAGGTTCCTATCGAAAACAGGCTTCCTCTGATTTTTTCTTAACTTTTTGTGAAACTTTAAAGTATTGATTTGAAGGCCGTCTGAGTGGCGTCAACCCTGACGATGCTACCGCGATATCTCAAACAATTTTGATCGCACCTTTACAAAATTTTTGTCAGAGATGCATCTTGTGATGGATCAGGTTCCTATTAAAAACTAGTATCCTCTTGGTATTTATAAACTTTGTATGAAACTTTAGAGTATTTATTTCAAGGCCGTCTGAGTGGCGTAAAAGGAGACAATGTTACTATAATATCTCAACAAGGATCTATCGCAGCTTCATCAAATTTTCATCAGAGATTGCGAAAAATAATGATAAATTGAATATATACAGAAAAAATTGACGGTGATGGGTTTAGGGAGAGAAGAAAATTAATGGGTGTTTAGTTCTATGGTTGAATTTTTAATCGTTGACCGAGCGTGAAATGAATCGAGGCAGATTCAGATAATGTACAAACCCGGAGTATTTATGAACATTATAATTTTCTGTTGTCAATAAAAAAGATATTAAAAAGAAGCAAATTTCATTAAAGATGCACATTATAAAGGACTATGTTCCTATTGAAAACCAGCTTCCTCTAATTATTTTGAAACTTGTTATAAAACGTTTGAAGTATTTATTTGACGTTCTCTGATCATGATTCAGATTCAGATTCAGATTCTTTTATTCAACAATAGATTCAATACATTTCAATTGTTAGGTAATAATGACAGAAATATATATAAACAAATGCAAAACAAAAAATACGAGAAATAGTACATTATTACCACAGAGAACAGATAGTCAGGATGACCCAGCTAAGGATGAAAACATCCGCTCTCGCATGGGCCACCTAAATAAATTTACTTGGTAAGTTAACACCTTGCTTCAGGACTAAGCACCACTTGTGTGTTAGGACAGTTGAACTGACTGAGACAAAGTTAACATAATCACATACAAATACACTTTATGAATCCTCATTACAAACAAAGCAATTTGGAATAGTACAGGTTTCAGAGTATTGGTCTATGTAGAGTCTTTTAACATATTGAGATATTGAGAGAGAGAGAGAGAGAGAGAGAGAGAGAGAGAGAGAGAGAGAGAGAGAGAGAGAGAGAGAGAGAGAGAGAAGGATTCATCACAGCTTCATTGAAGACATGAAAAGAGATGACTTTCTATATAGTTGGCCACTTTTAGGGCAATTAAAGGACTAAACCCAAGAATTGATGGGGTTAATCAAGCATAGAGGCCTTGCTACAGTCATTGTGCAAACAAGTCTTTGCAAATAAATGTGCTTGGATTGTGGCAAGAATGTGTTCAGTCTTTCAATATATATGAAGACTCAGCAAGTAATTTAAAAGCACTTGGGACACTATTTCAGCTCATGCAGATCCACCCATCAGCATGCCAGCACCATGCATTAGTCCTGGACCACCACTTTAGCTACTATACAGGGAATTATTCTATCAGCACACCAATACTACCATACAGACCTGCAAAATACATTATATAGGTGGCATAAAATCTTCATCAAAATCCCACGGGACTTAAAATCATGCTATATGCTCCCACACTATAATATTGTTACACACTTACGAAACATATGGGTCTAATTTATACACTCTTGTGTTTATTACCACAAAATGGCTTCACATTGTGTTCGCAAATGCTTACATGTACTTTATTCACGACAGAAATGCATAACAGGTCACAAGACTTTACGCATATTGAAAAGTGAATTGGTCTTTGTGCCTAACATATTTGCCTTATGAATAGATAATTTCACCATTTCAAATTAAAAAAAAAAAGGTCACTCCTCAATTTCTACTTCAAATTTTAATGCTTCAATTGACATTTTTGTCCCATTTTCTGTAATTAATAAAAATATATAAAAGCAGTTCAATTTGCCTTACTGTAAAGTGCCATTTGTGTTCCTTTCCAGGCCACACTACTGCTGGACCATCGACGGGTTCCCTAACTTGAATGTATACTAGAATGAAGTAAATTTCAATGAACATTTGTGATCATAATTAACCACTATGTAGCGTCCAAACGATAAAAGTTCTGTAATGACTTCAACACATACACATACATACACACCCACACCCACACCCAGCCACACCTACACCCCATATATATATATATATATATATATATATATATATATATATATATATATATATATATATATATATATATATATATATATATATATATATATCTTAAATGCTTGCAAGTTGTGAATGTTATCTTGTTACATGCGGTCTTAATGAATAGCAATAGTGGGAACCTTCTAACTGTAAAATGTATAAAGAGTCTTTACTGCATGGAGGAATGGTTTTACATGTTGTATCATCAAGCGTCAGAAGTTTATTGCCTTGAGAAAAACCTACTGAATATTAATTGCGAAAAATAAATCAATAAAGCAGGTATAAGTTGGCTCACATGTCTTTTCATTGGTGATGCTGGTACAGTTTAAATCTGCCACAGTGGCAGGTCCATACCATGCGATATTGTTTGACTCCAGTGTCTCCAACTGTTGACCAGTAATGTTGTCAAGTGGATTCAAATCATAGCTGTCAAGGTATGCACCAACGTATACATCGCCACAATATTTGTTCATCCCCTTCTGAGGCAAAACAAAACCACCTATAACAAACCCAAGACAACGATAGATAGATATGATCGGAAAAACTAAATTATCAATCTTTCTTCTTACCGGAATGCAACAAGTGTGCTTAATGTCATGGATATATCTACAAGCGTCAGTATTAACATTAAAACGAAGCATAAACTTCAACAATGTAAATGAGTGAAAATGTAAAACATTATTTGTCCGTGACCATGATCTGTGACATTAATGCCCTGGCAACAGGTCAATCTTACCAATTATGTCCTTGTTATTTGTTTACATTCACAATTCATCATGCCCACACAGTGTCACAACATAGGCCTATTCACTAGATACTACAACGTGGTGTAGGCACAACTAAGCAAGAAGCAAACATATCTTAGGAAATATTTTACTCCAAGTTTCATTGAAACAGCCCCAAAAGGTCCGTTAACGACAAATGTCAAGCAGCAAAAGGACCGAAGCGCACAGCTTAATGATATAAATTTGGCGTTGCAGTTTGAAAATTGTCAGTTGGGGATAACCCACAAAATTTGGCTTCACGGGAAATCTACATTGTCAATTACATCAATGCATTACACCTGTGCCATTTCTGTTTCTTTTTATTTAAAAATTCTCACCCTACTCTTTTGAAGAAGGATGACAGGACACAAAAAGTTTGGATAATAGGGTGTCAGCACAGAAAAGCAATATTAAAGTACCATTACTTTTCTCCTTTATTGCCTGCATAGCTAACCAGGAAAGGCTTATGATGCATTTCCGGAAACATAATGAGAACGGTCTCAAGAAACACTCACACATGTGGTTGAGTAGTTAGTGTAATCAGAATCTAAGGACTTCATATGAATATACTCAGTGCAGTGCTTACTTTTATCATGAAGGTGGAAGCTCTGATTGGATCCCTTCTTTAAAGGTTTCTTGAACTCCTCTGAAAAGCAAGCTGGTAACTTATACTCGATTCGGTAGTCATCTTCTTTGTCTAAGACTTTGTCCTTGGACAGGTACAATTCAAGGCCAAAGTGTGACCAGACAGATGAAGACACCTGCTTTGTGCCGCCTGTAATTATTTCGCCAGTCAAGGTATATGGAATCCCCTGCCCAAGCTTCAAAGAGCCCGCAAGTACTTCCATCTTTCTGCAGTGGATATCAAGTCCTGAAATTGAAGTAACTATATTAGCGGCACCGCGTATGATGACAGTAGCACAGTGTTCCACACGGCCATATTAAAAGGACAAACGTTACTGTATTATCACCTATCTTTATGACCTTTGTAGGATTACCTATCCTTTTCTATGACCTTGCACTTTATACTTGAAGCCAAATTGAAGTGTTCTAGTCATTGTCCAGATTTCACACCTACAGGTTGACATGCAAAGACATTGTTCAATAATCACTTTTATGCACGTAGGACAAATAATTTACCGAGGTAACGCTCTCAGTCAAATGACTGCGCTTTTTAAGTTTCATGTTAACACAACTGAATACAAGCATAATATGCTCACTTTTTTTTTTACTAAAATTTCACAGTTTGGACGTCAATATGTGTTCACACACACTTAGAGCTCCCTGTAATCTAACGTCGAGCGTAAATAGGAACACACACGCTAACAATCTATACAAGGGGGGATGGTTAAAGCATAGGAGCATCGTGACAATATTCCGGTAGTCGTACCAGAATCTTTTGAACACTCCACAGCATGCAATCTAATGGTTATATTATCATTGTCAGGCCAAGCATCAGCAGTACCATCTGCCTTCAAAAGCTCAAGTGTCAGATATCTATGTCCTGCGTTACATTGTGCTGTTGGGAGAGTCACTTCTTTGGTAAAGGTGATTATTGCTCGTCTGCTTGTAAGATCCTCTTTCAAACCATCTCCTGTATGATCTGCAGGCAACATTAAAATACGCATTACTTCTAGAATCATATACATTGATACATTGGTTGTTAAAGACGTATTCTACCAAAACGCTACAGATTATATTAGGCAAGCTTGTAGTGTTAGAACTAACGACGTGAATATTTATTTGAAACGCATAGTCTACTGATGAAACAGGTATTCATATTGAATATAAGTCGAGTAGTTCAATTTTATCAAAACTTGAAGTTTGTTTAAATCAAAGAACGTGACTAGATACGCTGCTTATATAGGTCATTTCTAATCCTGTTTCTAATACACATACATGTCAATGGCTTAGTATACGAGACAAGGAAAGCCAAACCTAATGAAATTAAATTGTATTCCTAAGTACCAATAAGGCCAACCGAAAACATGCTGCGCTGTAGGAACGATACAAAATAATATACACACAAGTTGTACTTAAATTGTGTGGCAATTGTGTTCGCTGAGCGCTTATGATGTGATATTTGGATGAAAAAGTACCTAGCTCAGTCACTTTACCTGATACGTCTGTGTTGGTCGTTATGTGAGCCAGAAGGTTCTTGTTGTTTCCAGAAGGATCATTTGCAGAATAAAGCTTTAACTGAAAGTTTACCTACAATCAAACAGGTTTACCTCAAATGAGGCACAGTTATACATCTTTGCGAACATTACACAGGACAAAACTCAACGGAACATATTTTACTAGATGCTCATGGCGACATTAACTATGCATGTGTTGCAGAACAATTTGGGTTGTTTCAACTTATTACTATTTTCCGCATAATTAAGATCAAATATGAATGAAAAGGGACAGACAAAAACTAATGCCTTGTGTCAAAAAGGAGGTTATATTTTTTACAGATAAAATTAAGGGACTTGCCATATGTCCCATAATTGGGCAAATACGCATGCTATATTCCCAACAGGTTTTAAGAGAGTCTTCTTTATTGTCGGGAGGACCTAACATTTAAACAAAGTCAAAATAAAAAGATGCAGTCACCCTGTCGAACATATTAAAGTGTAAGGGTACCAGTATATCTCTCTGAAATCTATTGGCAATCGGGCAAGCAGTCTTCAGTGCAAAGATTTGTAAATTTCCCCAAAAACATTAACCGAAAAAATCACAAAATAATCCGAGAATTATTAGAGCGTGACAAAAATGTCAGTAGAAGATGCACGGCCACCAAGTGTGAAGAGAATCTGGCCATTGGTTTTGCAGCATAAGTAAAATTCGTGGAATTTTGTACATGGTCAGGAAGATGGGGCGAAGGACCAGAAGATAATTTTAGCTGACGGGTAAATACGCTGATTTAATAGAGAGATAAAGAGATTATCCGACCGTGACCTATCTCACTTCTCAGGGGTCACCCTCATGCTTTCGAGGTGTGCCCTGAAGCAAGAGCGACACGTAATCGTCCCGCCTTTATTTCAAATGGGGAAAAAGGGGTACAAGAACGTAAAAGTAATTGCTATTCAACTCTCACTGAAGAACTGATCATACCTGAAAAATATGTTTGAATGTGTTCTTCGGAAGGAAAATCCTATATGCACTATGTAACTCAAGAAGAAAGTCAGAGTATACGTTGCGTGGATATGCTTTGTACTGGTCACAATCAGTGAAGGGTAACGACTAAAATGAATCTAAGATCCGAGGAGAACGTGGCACAAATAAATTGATGCCGTTCCTTCACGGGCGGGACCATCGTGGCCAGTCATGGCACGTATCGTAATTACTCTTCTAGGAAGGAAACCATAGGGGCTTTACGTAGGACACGACTCGCGGTATACGTGAAGTAAACACAATTGAAAAATTGTGGTAGTTGAACAGTCCGGAGGCGAAAGGTGAAAAGTACTAGTTTTTGTATGATATGTAATGTTATGGTACATTACGCTTTCTTCCATTTACGCTAGGTTTTATGTGACTGCGTGTTACACTTTAGCACAAAATTTGTACCTTTGCCATTTCTGTGACCAGTATGTTGCTTGGAAGCTGGAGAGAGAAAGGGTACCAGCGAAACGTTTTTAAGACCACAAATTATTTAGTTAACTCGATCACTGCCGACTACGACTTAAATCAAACTACTAAAGACCACGGCGACTACTCTAAATGATCAGAACTTACTAGACTCGAATTCCTTGTGGAAAGACCTTTCATTCAATTTTAAATACCGACATGCTCATATTTCCGGAAAAAATAATGGTCCGGATCAACAGCTTTCCTCGAGACGGTTTGGACGCAACGCGTCAAAGAGCGTCGAGGAGAAGCTGTTGATTCAGTCAACAATTAAGAGAAAGATGCTACTGATTTAAAGATGAAAAGTTGCTAATTTCTTGTACGTGTGTATAGTATATGCGCGAGAAAGAGTCACTCAAATTCATTGATCGAAAACTGGGCTAGTGACGACAGGCTTTCCTTCATTTCTCATGGCGTCATGGGTTATTGGCGGCCAGAGGCGTGGTGAATGCAAAGGCCCGCTTAATTCATGCATAATTCATGCATTCATGTTGTACTGTATTTGAGATCTGTCCTACACGTGGCGATTGAGGGTTGATGTACTCATACCACTTTCGTAAACTTCTATGTATAATTCGTGTATTTCCAATATATATGCCATGGTAAGTGCAATTCATCAATCTGAGTAGGAAGTTGCTATATTTCTATAGTTATTTGATGATTAAAATCTTGGTTGAACAGCTTTATTTATCTGCTAAATATTTTGCTGAAGAGAGACCGGGTTGCTCGCGTACCACTGGATCTTAAACTCAATATGACCACAATCAGCACGAAATAATTACATGACGCTTTTGCATGCTACTCGTGAGTAGGACGTTCGCGTCAGGTAAATCTATAACTCTCTATTTACGTTCATACATGTGTGATACCTGTGGCAATGTTAACATTGTTTTGCTACCAATTGTTTTCTAAGAGGCTGTCTAATAACTTTGCTTTCTGTGGTGTTTAATAAATTCCCTTCAATGCACAAAAACTATGAAAGTATATTCATTCGTCTGTAAGATTTTAAAATTATCTCTCCTGCGTGGCTTAAATTCATATTTTTTGTCTGATGTTAATAGGTACTTGACGATATGCAAGTCAAGAAACGTTTTTTATCAACGTTGACATCTGAACTAATGTATGAGACATTCACTGATCGAACATGACCTTCATCTAGAACTACTAGTCATGGAGTAAGTTTCTTGACACCTTTTCTTCCCAATAACGGTAAATTATCGCGGGGGGGGGGGTGTATTGATTTGTCGACATAATGAAAGTGCGCCTCACGTTTTTGATAATGTTGCATTAGAATTTAAAACAAGACACGGCGTATGTTTGTCCTTTTGTAGGGCACATTTTCTCTGAAACTAAAATGATGTGGGGAATATTTTTAAAATTCAATCTAAGTTTATCTGGGGAATGATAAGCAAACATGATTTTCGATTTGTCCCAATTGTATTATTACCTGCTGATTATTGAAAGAGTTACACGAGGTGGCGGTACAGGACACTGTGATTTTGAATATGACGGGCGTGGAAACATCAGCCCACACTGTTGTAGGCTCCAAAACCTCAAAGCTTGTCAACCCCAGGGTGTCTGTAATACGAACGTCTCTCGTTATGCCATAGCCACATTATGCATGCCAAACTTGTTCTTTCTGTTAACTTAAAATCCCGTTATGTACATTGTAGATGTTACATTTAGTTCCATTAATATATTAGGAAACGCTTTTCAGGCTGAAAGTCTCTTACGTGGACATTTGTTTGCCCTTCATGTAGTGCCAAGAGTATCTGCCACTAATGTATCAGGTTTCTCACATAAAAAATCATTCATCATAATATATTTGTTTTGCTATAAGGATTGTGAATGTTAAAACAGAACACAAGCATACAAAATCCGTGGTATGCGATTTTTATTTTACGTGCTATCAGTAATCACCTAAACTTTCATGGGTTCAACATTGATTACAATACTTGCGTGAATTGAAATTCCAATTAACCTTGCATGTCTGTGTATACCGGGATCTGTTAGACAGACACGTTCTCTTCTTTCAAATATGCGCGCTCTTTTAAAATATGTTGCTTTATGCAGTAGCACAATGATTTTTAATATATTCTTGTAAAATACTTTCTTTGTTTTTTTTGGGGGGGGGGGAGAGTATGAGTTTTTTTTTTTCATCAGCACAGAGCAATGATATTTAACTTTCTTTTCAATAATTACCTGCTGCATCGCATTTAAGTGTAATGGCATCTGCAGCGAAATTGTCGTCCATAACGACGTCTTGGCGGCTTGCGGGATCTGCTGAAAGAGCGACGAATAAAATACCATACACGCTTCCGCAGTAACTTTGATCCTCTGGCATGGCTAAGTTACTGGCGTCTGGTTTGATCAGCATAGTACTTTTTTCCAGCTTCAAATTGAACTTGGACTGTAGGTCTGTGATGTCCCAACTAAATAAAATGAATGTCAGAATACATATGACCCACGTCAAAGCAAGCGGTGTCAATGCCCTGTTCAAAGCAGAAGTTTTACAATAACAATGACTGTTGAATTGCAACATTAATTGTTAACATTACAAGTATTTAACAAATGAATCCGGAGCTCATGTGTGAAATTGAAACCGAGGCTTTCTGTTGTTGACCCGGGCCTGCATACTTATGTTCCAATTCAACGCTCGGTGGTAAGCTTTTCCACGTATCAAATACTACGATCTTTATTTTGTAGGGGTGGATCAATGCATTTTAAAAGAGGAATTAAAAGGGGAAAAACTTATCAAACAATGCGATTATAAATAATATAATATCATTTGTACAGCCTTACGGATAATGCCACATGAGCATGGCCCAATTGTAATTATAGGCTCACATTTCATCCTTCGACCAAAATAGTACTTTTCTTGTGCTGTCATCTGTACCGTCCCCAAGATTCTCAATTTTGCCAGTAAATGCAATTTGATCTAAAAATATGATAAAATATGTCAGATAGTTGAAACACAAATTATGACGACATCCGGCACCTCTCTGTATATTTTTGCTGACCTCTTTCATTGCCAAATTTTGACTGAGCCAGTCGCTATTTTTGCGCGCATTGGGCGATGCGCCCGAAGCATACTGTGGAAAGATGTTGACCTGGCCCACCCTTACGTTCCATGCACTATAGACATACTAGCACGTGAATGAAAGTTCGGTTTACAGGTATGTGAATCTGGTATTAAATGCTGATTTACAGGCACATAACTTTTGTTGAAATTGGCAATTAAAAGGTTCAGAAAAATCACGCAGATATGGCATAATATCCTCGATTAGGCGAAAACATTAACATAACATGACGTACACTAATTCTGAAGAACATTGCTCTTCTTTTAGTGACAGGAACACGTCCAATAAAGTGGATTGACTTGACTTTGCGGACCAAGAGCAGATAATGCATAGATCACTCACTCTCATTTTTTTTATTTTATACAATGCAGAAATTAAAAGAGTTTAAGTAAATAGCAGAAGCACAAACTATCTTGCGTGCACCAACAGACTTAGCTGTTGTGTCTTCTCCAGTACACAAGACTTCATTCTTGCCACTGAAAATTGAAAATGGAACCGAGATGGCGAGATCCCACATTCTCATTTAACAACTCACTGGACGGACGCAAATGTCGGGATAGGCCTCAAGCACACGCTGTATGTGATTGCAACTTTCCTTATTTGCTGAAGGGAACTATGTTTTAAACCGAAGCTTGGAAACTCCCGGATATGATCAAAGTACAGGGTATTAAAGGCAATATAACTTGAAATGAAATACAATTGGTTATGAAGGTATGCTCTATTAAAGCCTATAGCTTTAGATATAGTTAGTAATTTCAAGGGGCCATTGCCTAGCCACTGAAATTGACACGGACTATCATATTTTGATTGCTACTGTTGATAATGTAATGGTACTATATTGCTCAACGAATATGAACAAGAAACGAAAAATGTTATCTCAGGAAAGGAGCTTTCAATAGGGTTATGGCATTTGATAAGGCGTATCTTTGAACCAGAGCAAATATTTCTACATGTTTAAGTGCAAAAGAATTAAAAGCACCAGGAGAAAGAATAAAACTACCCAAGTGATATATGTAGTCTTGTCTACGTTAACATCATAAATGTATTTATCTTTTGATTTCTATTCTACATTTTGATTCATTCTCCTGTTTGTGCATCACACGCTATAATAAAAAGTACCAATAAACACAGATAACGTAACCAGTAATGTGGAGAGAAGATCAACTTACTGGATTGTGTACCATCAACAAGCAGTGTGTCACTTTTGAATTTAAAGTTTGTAACTTTCAAGTCATAATCTGCAATAGAAAGACACATTTAAGTTGAAGAGTATGCATGTGGCCATAGCTAACAACAATATTAAATTGTGCAAATCCTTCATTACACTGAATTTCTGTTTCGAGGGAGGGGGGGCGGTTCAAGTTGAAACACATTCCAGCTAGTATGAGGTGTTTTGCAATTATAGATTTCAAAGTTGAAAAGTCGCATAAAATGGCTATTTCATATTCGGATGTTCCTATTGCAAAACAATATCATTGACGAAAATGTGTTAGATGTGATCATCAACACAGAAAAAGTATTCCGTAAACAGTTAGAATCTGCTTAATCCAGTTAGAAATTACTGATATTTGTGGTTGTATATCAAAATTATATTATTTGTCAGCTGTTAATTTGGATAGCAGGTAAAATACAGGTTCAACAATGTATATTATGTGCACTATCTATACCGCATGTTCCTTCGAACAGTATTTACTGCTTATGACTTTTTTCGAGCTATCCCTTTAATGTTATGAGACTTAATGGTTCACCTGAAATACAGCTCGAGCGCCTTAAATGATAATGGTGATAAGTCCGTCACAATAGATACATGTTTTAATGTATTTGAACTTTGCAATCCCCTTGCCATAATGGTGACACAAGCTTCAGGTTTCAACATGATTAAACTTATATTAGGATTCAAATCATTCCTTGTTGCGCATTATGACCTCAAAATTCAAGTTGTTTCTGACGAAACTCTGACCTCAGTTGACATTTGGATTATAAGTTCAAATTGATTACCTGCGTTACATATATTTTGATGCTTACTTTATAAGAGATTTGATGCCAGTATAAAAGCTGACTTCAAAACCCCTTTTTATCCCCCATGGACATAAGCATACCTAAATGGATGCATTGACCACGTATCATGCACTCATTGAACATATTAACCTTCATGTAGTGACGGTGTGAAGATGCTTACGGTGCGGTTGCATTGACTTTGTAATGTGCTACATCCAGTTCCTCGGGCTTGCATTATGTAAAGAAGCACGCATTGGTCGATCCGTATATTACGTTATTCGTGCAGAGAGGCCGTATGTTACAACTACTATGTAATTAAAACATCAAGGGTGGTACGGAGAACGTACGCATGGGACAAGCGGTGGATTCATTTGGTGGCGGATGGACTGTGGCATCAGTATTTCTTTGAGACGAATACATTGACCAGTTCTTGAGTACGCAGGTAGCTGGCCAAAGTATTTATTACATTAGACTGTATGGTAAGGTCGGCATCTCCCTTTTCAAGAAACGCTCAACTAAGTAAAGCTTAATCTATACCACTCTTGTGTTCCGTAAGATCTTTAATATCGACTAAAATCGTACAGAAGTATAGACATGAAGCCCAAATATAACGCTAAGTTGCTACTCCAAAGACACTTTGCTGATCATATTTCTGGATACACGCAATTTTGCTTAATATGCCGACGAAGTATGGCCCTCTTATATGTGCAGGTCAAGGTCCATTTATAACTTTTTTTAATCATTTAGTTTATTAAGTCGAGCCAAGCCTGCTTATTTCATCTGTGCTACCTACTCAAAAGAATGAATGAATTTTAGAATAATATTATGGTATCAAGGGAACTTATTTGTAGTATCAAACGGTGGTATTTAAAAACTCACGTGCAGGCCAAGAGTCCTTACCGGAATACTTAAAAAAAGGCCGAGCTCATCACTTCAGAAAACCTTCTGAGTTACATGATGCCCAGCTTGAATCATACAAAACAACTCCGTTTATACTGTTAAAAAATCCCATACCAATCCTGCTGTTTGGATCAAATCGCATCGGTTTCAGCTATTTTAATAGGTGTGGTGATGTACCACATAGAAATGTTGATATAGGCACAGAAGGCATTCAATTTATATTTAAGAAAAGTTGGCTACGCCGTACGTTTTATAACGTACGCCGAGAGGTGCACTTGAGGGCATCACTTGATAAGTTCAACAATATGGCAAGCCGTTTAGACAGTTAGTCCTATTGGGTGATATTGCTAAATCATTTACCGATATTGCTAAATCATTTAGTGACAATATTAAAATTATTACATGTAGCGATATCGCTAAATAATATAGAGATATCGCCAAGTCATTTACAAATGTGTATTTAAATATGTATGATTAAGCGATATCTCCAAAGGAATAGCAATGTAGCTAAATGATTTAGTGATATCGCTAAGTCATCTGGCGACATCTCTAAAAACATGGTTTGTGACATCGCTAAATCTTTTAACGATATCGATAAATACATTCCACTTCCTGTCCGATTTATGTCCAATATCACTGCCGATGGCTTCATGCCCCCTAATATTCTGTCAAGAATGGATCGTCTTGCGCAGCATATATACAAAGGGTTTATTATCATGCCGCTAAGACACTGAATACTGACAATTAAATTTGTTCTAAAACTTATCAGTTAGGCCTACAGGTCCAAATGCTCGCTCTTTTGAGGCAATCACTATACTGACACAGAACAAACAGACATCATGCACCGATTCACTTACATAGCCATATCGCTAAATCATTTTGCAACAATGTTAAATCATCTTATTTGGCGATATCTCTAAATCATTTAGCGATATCGCCCGATGGTTTAGTACTATCGCTAAACAGGACTAAACGTCAAAGCGGCTTACCATACAACACACCCTCAGATGTACAAAATCTTTAAACCCGAAAAAGCTACAAACTATATATTTCAGTTGCTGTTTTAAATGGACATATTTGCAAATATATTTCACACAAATGACCAGATACAATCGTTGTCAATTCCATTTCACTCAGTCACTTTTAGCGGTATATCCACTGTCAGAGTAGCCCAGCAAATACAGGGTTTTTTTTGTGTGTCAAAGTGGGATTTGTTATCCGATGGACTTGATTTTTTCATAATAGCAATAGCTGTAAAATTGTGTGTAATTCATCGCTGATTCAAACCCATCGGACATGTTTCGTAATATTATGCCGTTGGCATGTTGTGGTTGTCCCATTTTATCAGTACAGCTCTTCCCCTCATCTCACAACAAACTTGATTTGATAATAACACTGTTTTGCATTCTCTGATCAACATGTTCTGAAATAAAGATATTGTATACACGGATTGTTATGGTCTGATAAAAATATTGAGCAACATTCCACTTTTGCAGATTATCCACTTTTAGATGTGTACCCAATTAGAGGCATGTTAACGACACGTGGTAAGCAGGGCTTTGATTGCCAGAAATAAAGTCACTTTCAAGACATATAATGAAATTAATGAGCACACACTGTAAAACGTTTTGCATCAAACAATAGTCTGTTAAACTGTTTCCTTGTTACAGACAGACTGTGTCCCAAATTACCCTTGACTCTTGGCAAGGTTATAGGGCAACGCACTCAACCGGCGCCAAGGAACGCTTTTGCTCAAGTGTATTCTATCTTTATTCATTTATTTTTTTAAATTCTGTTAATTAGTTGATTAATTATTTTTTCGGGGGGGGGGGGCGGACGGCGTTTCAACGAAAAAGGTTTAGAGTCTAAGAGGCATTACTCACTTGTCGTACGTATTTTGTTGCGTGTTCTTATAGCCATTCCAGCGAAGTTATTTTCCATTACCAGATCCTGAGTCAAGGCATCATCGGGCATTTCCACCTTCACAATCAAATACTTATAAGCATCGGTAACTCGTGTGCTATAAATCCGGAGGGGAATGTTTCTCATAATTATGGAATCTCCACTTGACATGGCTTGCAAAGGGTTTCTTTTCGCTGGGTAAATAACACCTGGCTTGTTCACTTTCACTGGGTTACCTAGTTAACAGAAATTAACTCACATACTACTTTCGTGTTCTGTAATTCAAGATGACAATATTTACTTTTTACATGAAACATCGTATTTAATATAAAACAAAGCTCAAATATATAAAGTTATAACAATTTTGCGTGATTTAAATTTCAACCAAGCAAAAGTTATTTTATCTAAGGAATTTAAAAAGTAAGAGTCAATGTTACAAGACAACCAGCACAATTTTTAAAGTTTTGCTACCCTCCGATATTGGAAACGCTCATTCATAACTAACTTTAATATATGTGCAAGCACTGGTGGGGTGGCACATTTTAAAGATATGACAACATGAAAGCCAAGGAACATCATTTTCATAGAAACCTGGTCGAATGCTAACTTGAGTGAACATATTTAGAACATTATGTCGGCCACAAGTGACAGAAAATAATCTTACTCCAAACATATTTGGCGTCAAAAAGTGCTTGACCGTGTCATCAAAGTTGGTGTAGCCTTATATACTCAAACAAGTTGAAGCCGGTCTACCCTACAATATCACAGCTGTTTACATGACTAGTGTATGTGTACTGCCTTTATACAATGAGAGGCACGTATTGCTGGCCGACTGTGCAGGTCTCTAGTAAAGGCTTCAGATCGTTTCATTATTCAAATGGAACAATTTCTGTGCTGTGCATACCAAATGCACAGAGATGCTGACCCTGCAGTAAAGCATGGTGATTTGAGCAACTCCGGTCCTGCATCTCGACTAGTAGAGCTTTAATGTTTTCCAGTTCTAATCTTCAAATTACCACATAGAATCAGAGTCAATTTCGACTCTACGAACACCATTCCCCCTACCCCTCTTAAATACAACACAAGGTTAAATCGCAACCAATAATACATACTACAAAGTCTGCGCCTTATAAATTGAGTTTGATATACAATTGTTCCACAAGCTTTGTTTTACATGAATACGCATTATTTTTGTTTGATATCTAATTTGCATTTGCAACCCGTAATGTTTGCACCACAGTTGCGTCATCAGCGGTTCATGTACATGTAGATGAATATTGTGACATTGAAGTCAGGGCAATACAGCCAGCGTCAGCGTGTCTCCAGAAAACCAAGCTGACTGACTTGGACAGGTTTGACTTAACGTCATTGGATGCATGATCAGCACTATGTTAACTTTGGCGCGACCAATCTGTGGATGTAGATGTAGATGTAACCCATTTCACCACGTTTCCGCTTCGTTTTAAGGATATTCTCCTAACAATAGCAGTTCGCCCCGGGGTGGCATGGATGGATTTTGTACTCGTTGGCACGAAAGATATCAGAAATAAATAATTGTGGGGGTTGTATCTCTTTACATACTACTACATTCTTTAATGACTGAACAAGTTGTCTGATTTTAACATACCGTCTGTAAGATTTTCTGAAGTATGAAGCCAAAGTGTGAGTTTGAAGTTTGCCCTTCCCGCTGGAAGCCCTATTCTGTCTGGATTAACATAATGTACAGTGGCACTAAAGGTAATGGGAGTGGTAAACTGCTCGCTTTTTGATCCAAAAAGTATCTGTTGCTTTGGTCCTAAGTAGTAAGAAAAGTCGGTAACAGCAAACTTATCTGTAAAAATAGAAAAAGAAGGAAAAATTATTCGTTTGGCATAGAATTTGGGTAGTCATGTTGGTGCATATTCAAGTTACCATGGCCAGAATGATCCAGGCAGAGATCGGTAGGGATACATACTACACCTAAATATAACTATTACACAAAGAAGGAACCAGCTCAGACATTTTCCTGCATCCGATTCCCTCTTTTTACTGCAAGAATTACAAATTCATTTATTTCATTTAAAGAAATCAAGGATAGAGAGCAAGGAGAGAACACGCACACACACACACACACACACACACACACACACACACACACACACACAGCGCGCGCGCAGGTATATACTATATATATATATATATATATATATATATATATATATATATATATGTTGGTATATACGTATATTGACATAATTCATCCTATTGCATTGATTCTGTTCGGAAATCAAATATGCAACAATTATCAGTTGTAATTGATCATGCGCATTTACTTTACTAGGAATGTTTTCTCCACCTTGCAACTGAGTGTACAGTGAAAATTCGCGAAATCCGAACTTATGTGATTGCGATAAAAAGCTTCCACATTTCCATTTCGACTTTTTCTACTGAGAAGTTTGACCAAAATTAGTACACAGAAATTTTCATCTCGGTAACTTATTACAGAGTATATTTTGACTGCCTCCAAACAACGGATTGCCAGCCAAGCCAAGCATTTAGCCAAAATTATAACAACTGAATGCATATATATATATATATATATATATATATATATATATATATATATATATATATATATATATATATATATATATATATATATATGTGTGTGTGTGTGTGTGTGTGTGTGTGTATGAATATATAAACTTTATTAACTGTGCCATAAAAAACAGAATATATGGCATTTTGTCACAAACACGTGTAAAGAAAATACAAATACAGCAAAGTGTGCACAAATACAAAATGATACAAAGCACAACAGTTACAAAATCATAGTGGGAAAAAAGCAACAACACAATTCTACATCATAACCTGTACACATGAAATTTCGACATAGACATACCAGATATAAGATAAATATGATAATACCGGGTGGGAGGAGAAATATCACAAGGCGTTTCCTCTAATTTCTATGTATATCTATGTATATAGTTGAATTAGCATTGACAAATCCATTGTAGTTCGCCACGCAAAGAGTCGCCTATTTATCCATTCGTTCGGCCATTCTGGTGGTCTATCACACCTCAATAGATATGACTATTGGTTGCGCCATCAACATCAGTCAAATATCTTTCTCTGATTTCGTGTGTCTTAAGCGTCTTTAAAGTTGGGTAGAATATTAAATATAAAGCATACAGCACGTACCCCCAGGACAGAGTATCGTAATTCTGGTACTCTTTTTGTTATTTTCTTCATTTGTTTCCTTGATCTGACCAGGATCTGAAACAAATGGAAAGAATAGAGGTGAAGCAACATTGAAAAGTAAATTTATTTTTCTCGCCAAGAATACTTTGGAACTAGTTTTCAGTGAACTAGATCATTTAAAAAAAGTTAAGTATAGTTGCAATGCCATACCGGGTACTCCGTTGTTAGGAAAAGATAACAAGTAACTGATGATTAAAATCCTAAGTAAACGCAACAAGAAACATAATTTGAAGCCCACTGAAAATATTTTGAAGTAGACATGGTGCAAAATCAGAGCAGTAAAACATACGTTACGATTAAGTGAAACACCGTATTATGACATTTTTCTCAACACCGCATTCAGCCATCTTGGCCAAATATCAACCCCATAGTACAATAGTTATGGCAAAGTTATCCATATTTCAATTCATACTAGAATGATACTTTTTATAGATTGTAATAGTCTTTGTTGATTACCGTTGCCGTGATCCATCATCATTTTAAATACAATTAACAGATTTGTATTGAATTTTCAAACCAGCCTTGAGAGGTTGCTATCTTAATCCCGCTGCATTCTGGGATATGTTATCGCAAAGATGACAGCCTCAAGACCAGATCATACGTGCATGACACACAACTATGATAACTTTTGTTCTACTGATCTGTCTTTGCATCAAAATATTTCCATTGGTAACAAGTTCCATATAAGAACATGTACTAAGTACAGTTTATTTTGATTTCGATGACCTCTGAGATCATTAAATGAAATTTGTAGTGAATATTTTTCTTCCCAATTGTAAGCTGGCGGAAGCCGAAGGCCTTTTGAAAAATTACCGTTCACAATCAGAGTGGCAGGAACTCTTTCCACTTGCTCACCGGGCAGTCAATAGAATCCAGGTCGCACAGGTATATTCTGATTTTACTCTAATCTTTGTTGTTCTATTCTACACACACACACACACACACACACACACACACACACACACACACACACACACACACACACACACACACACACACACAGAGGCCTACATGTATATATATATATATATATATATATATATATATATATATATATATATATATGTGTGTGTGTGTGTGTGTGTGTGTGTGTGTGTGTGTGTGTGTGTGTGTGTGTGTGCCTGTGTAGAAGAGAGCAGAATAAAATAGAACAGCATAGATTAGAATAAAACAGAATGTTACCTGTGAGGCCCGGATTCTATACAAAAATATCATTAAAACAGTTTCCTGTTGTGAATGCCTAAAAGCGGTTATTGGTAAAATTGTTTTCATACACAAGTTTTTCTCTTGTTTGCATTCTGTCATATTTTGCCTGCACCGGAATAATGATAGAAGAATCGTGTTCAAAAAATTGCCGCAAATTTCTGCAAAAGATGGTACTACCGGAATTGGAGGTTGGCAGAGAAACTCTGTGACATATTGTTGCATCACTGTAACGGCTTTTATTGGACCCACTCCCTAGATTAAATAGGTCTTTAATTAAAACTTTTTTTTTGGGTAACAATTCATAATGTTTCAATGAAAAGCAAAGCATACAAAATGTATCAAAACCTATTTCTTACTGAATGGGCCATCTACATATATGCCCAAGAATGTTGCACCACAGTATTTGTGATCAGCAGGGTCAGAATGGAGGTCTGGCAGCCTCAAACCTGCCCCACTGAGGTCCAAGAGACCAGACTGGACAAATGGGGTCGACACTCTTTTGAACGTTGTGGGCAAAACGGTGACCTGAAAAACAATAACTAAATACAGTGCACAGTAAATACATATATATACAAAGGACATATAAAGCACACATCATAAGTACACCTGGCCATAAAGCCCTTCAAACTATAAAGACACATAGACATATAAATCAAGATAAAGATAAAACTTATCAACCAAAACGAAATGATCATAATAGTTCTTAAAGCAATTAAAACTAGGTGTTTTGACCATGTATTCAGGTAGGCTATTCCAAAGACAGACTATCCTAGTACTAAAAGGTATTTTCCGAGATGGTAGCGACTTCTTAAAAGATCTAATATACAGCTGTATCCCCTTAGACCTTGGTAACTCCCTTTGTTGAAAAAAATCAGAAACCAAAGCTGAATAACCATTTATATATATTTACATTTGTACACTTACAATAAATCACCCACGTATTCTACGATTTTCCAACGTTGTTAAGTCATCCCTTTAATCTGATCTCATAATCTAAATTTGCCAATTGCGGTATTAACTTAGTAGCTCTTCTTTGAACCTTCTCATGTACATCAATATCTTTTTTTTTTCAAATATGAAGACCACGCCTGCAAACAATGTTCCAGGTGTGGGCGCACATAAGTTATGTGGTAAATAAGCAGTGATTCTTTCTCTATGAAAATAAAATTACGCTACGCTTTATCATGTCCAAGATCCACTGTTAGCCTAGAAAACGACAATGTATTTGTACAACTTCAAGTATATTCCCTGCCATTGTATACAAATCCACTGTTACATGGGTTCTTAATACCAATATGTACTACCTTAATTTTGTCACTGTTAAAGCCTAATAACCATTCAGGTGAACAAGTCAACAAACAGTGCATATCTTCTTTAAGTCCCTTTTGATCAACTAAGGATAGAATAGGATGGCAAAGTTTGGTATCAACTGCAAAAATGTTACACTTTATTGAAATAGATGAACGCAAGTCGTCCATATAGAGAATAAACAATACCGGCCCAATGACGGACCCCTCGCGCACGCCACTGGTTAACTTAACCGCACGCCACTCGCGCACGCCACTGGTTAACTTAACCGTGTTGAAAGTGAGCTATTAATACTTACACATTGCTTCCTATCTTTAAGAATATTTTCAATCCCGCAGTTCAAATTACCAGTAATACTAGACTTGTAAATGGAAGCACTTTTAATGCAAACAGAGGGTTTAAATCATATATGGATGATCGGTATCAGACAGTATTTATAAACAGGGCTATGTCAGAGCCATTGAGAGTGAGTTAGGGAGTCCCTCAGGGATCTATATTGGGTCCACTTTTTCCATTCTTTTCATAATTGATATTCCACTATATTTAAGTAATGCTCAAATTAACAGGTATGCGGATGACACAACCGTTCATACCACTGGAACCTGTATCAAGCAAATTGAGATGAGTCTGAATCTCAAGGCACAAGAAGCAGAATCATGGTTTATCCAGAATAGACTTCTTCCAAATCAAAAGAAATCAAAGGACATGTTAATCTGCTCCAGGACAAAGGAAATTTTATCAGGAAATGAAGGATTAAAGATTCCCATGGGCAATGAAAGGCTGGAAACTTACCTAACTAAAAATGTTGGGAGTCTATATTGATGAAGATTTGTCTTGGGATACTCAACTCTCCAAAATTTGCCAAAATGCTATAAATTTAAACCTATTGAAAAAAATAGGCAATATCAACCATCGCACGTTAGAAAATGTTTGTGAATGCATATACACTTCCATGTATTGCCTACTACTGTACAATATGGGGAAATTGTAGCCAATCTCCCATTAACAAAGTGCAACGTTTTATGAGGTGGCTGCATACATGGTCTTAAACTCGAATGAGTTCAATAGCTTTGTGAACACGATGAAAAATTGAACTTAATGACAGTTAATGAACGTATTTTATTCTTCAAGGCAGTCCTTGTGTACAAGGCTTAAATGGCCTGGCACCCCAACAATGACGTTTTTATATGTTAAAGATGTTCCCTGTAGAAACCTTCTATGAACTATCAACTATGGCATCATTTAAGAAAAAGAATAAAAAACACGTTTATTGTCAAGGGGAAATAACACATAATTATCTTTATGTAACAGCTTGATTTTGCTCACAAATATTGTATTCTGTTTAGATCTTTGTATGCAAATTTGAGAGGGCCTCAGGGAAGATTAGTACACCATACGAACTAACTGAGCTACCCTCTGAAAATACAGACATGTATGTATATATGTATATATATATATATATATATATATATATATATATATATATATATATATATATATATAATTATCTTGCATGAGGAACTAAGTCGAAAAATGTCCAAAAATCTAAATATAATACATCGGAGGGTGACCCTTCGTCATTTTGGGCCATTCCTCACATGTAATCATTACGTTAGTTAAACACGACCAAAAGTCATGTTGTTTGTTACCATAACAAATTATTTCGTAAGTTATAATGTGAACAGTAAAATTCACATAAGCGTCCCTATGACCTTGGCAATGATGTCAAGGTCACTCGTGTACTGTCTGAGTCTGGCCTTCATTACGATAACTACTATGCACAACATCGAGGTCCAAGTTCGAATAGTAATCACGTTACCAAGTGAACAATATTATTTTTGTAAGTGGCCCCATGACCTTGGCAATGGGGTGAAAGTCACTCATGTACTGTCTAAACCTGGTCCTCATTGAGGACAAGAAGCATGCATTATGTCAATGTGCTAGCTCAAATAGTTGTTAAATTATCATACAAAGAGATAATTTTATGTAACTTGCCCTGTGACCTTGGCGATGAGGTCAAGGTCACATATCTGCTGTCCATGTCTCACCCTTATACCTAGAAGTGTCCCTATGTAATTTCAAAGCAATTGGCCAAATATTTACAAGGATAAAGATTTATTTAAAATAAGGCCAAAAATGAAAAAAAAATCCAAAAATCACGGGACCATGACGATTTGTAAGCACTTGGTAGGGACCCACTCAAGGCCCATCCTAATCAAGTTTGAAGCGAATCTGCCTCGGGGTTTCAAAGAAGTAAAAAAACGCCATATAGCATTGCAATCCCTAATGAATTTGCAATCCCTACTTACATAGTGATACATGTAAATAGGTATGCATGCATTAATCGACATGCACCCGATTTGGAAAGTTCGTTAAAAGCCAGGCATCCACAGCAACGCTATTTAGCGAACAGTATTGTGTGATCCTTGAATGGCCCATTTCCACCAAGTTTCAGCACAATGTGGGTGATGCTTTCGGAGAAGAAGTCGAAAATGAGGGAAACACATATCAATGAAGAAAAAAAATTCGAAGCGCCACTTGTTAAACAAATTAATTTGACTGTCTGTGCCGTGCATGAGCAGCCTGCGAATTTGAGCTTTATAGCACAGTTTCAATTTTAACACCACCTGGTGGGAGACACATAAAAGAAACAATGTAACTTTACTTTTCTTTTAGAATTACATCAGCCAGTCTCTTTATTTTTTTGCTTGAAACTAGGGTTCAGTCTGTGCATTTCCGGAAGATTTTATTTCAAATAATAAATTTTGCTGTGCTGAAGGCAAGTCACTGCGCCACCAACAAAAAACGCAGATAATAAACCACCCGTAAGATGTGCAATTCATATTATTCAAGCACGGAATATTAGTTTACAGCAGAACTTCCTGTGGTTTATTTTATGTGTTGCTGTATTTGCATTTTCGCTCTACATGCAGTCGAAGAGTTACAGGCAATGTCACAGCTAAACTGAAATATGTTGCTTTAAATTCACAATTTCAGAAACAAGACAAAATTTATTTATTGACGATTGCTGAACTCTACGTGAGATTTTTGGTCAGTCAGACTGTCAAACAAAGAACCACTCAAGTTGCGCGTACGCGCCGTACAAGCAACTTGTCCTGGGATAGTGGTCAACTAAATCTTGACATGATTCGGCTTACACTGCATTTGGCAGACTTTTACATGCAATTTAGGATTGAAAATTGTCACTGTATCAGACAGCTAGGTGTCTAAGGGCACACCTTCTGCTAGGAACTACTAGTTTGTAAAATTAAAAAACTTAAAAAGGTATCAATTACGGAGACAAGTTGTAACCAAAAAGGCTTGTCCAAGCATTAGCTATGAAAACTATGATAGTGAATATTGAAATAGCAGCATGCCGAGTTAATTTTTTTTATAATGATAGGGACATAAATATACAATACCATTTCATTATAACACTGTGAATAGTTGTAACATTTTTGACGCCTGAAGACAGGGGCAGTTTGGTTGTTGGTTACCGGTAGTAACGGCCGCCATGTCAAAACAAACAAGATGGGTATTCCTGTGAGATTCACCTGACTATTGGACAGGCCAGTGCCACCTTTAAGACGTTGACGCCAAAGAGCGTGAAAATTGCGTCCGGCTTCAAGACATACACGTCTCAGAGTGTAAAATGTTCATCCGGGCGTGGAGACATGGGATCCCTGAAGAATGATCTTTGAGTGTGGAATCTTTCAAGAAACTATCTTTCAGGAAAGTAGTTTTGGACCCCTTTTCAACCTGCACATGCATCGGCTTTAAATTTGGATAGTTTATGGCATATCAAGCATTTTAAGAGGTGGTCTCTTACGATGGATCTTCATGTCAGATTGTTTTTCATTCAACCTGTGTGGTTTAGCTTGGGTTGATTTCCATGTTTGACGAATTTCCTAGTTGTACTTTTTCCTTTTGATGTTTTGTGTATGTTGAGCTTCGATAATTAACTGGTGTGTTGATGACATGTATATTTTGTCTGTGTCATAGGCTGTATATGTATGAACGTATTTACTGCAGCGTAGGGATATTAATGAATTGTGTATTCAGAACAAGGACCTCAATATGGTAGTAGTTTAAATTGCTTGGTATTTTAATAATCCAAAAATTAAAGAATGGCCATTCCCAACTGGTTAATCTATTATGAATTAACTGTTTCTAGTAAAACTTAAATCTTTTACTGAAGATGTGCATTTTCCAATGAGCAAGTCGCTTCCGAATAAAAAAAAATATTCATTTGAAGGTCTGGGAAGACGATCTGACTATCGGTAATTTTTTTAGTCCGACAGACAGACGTTTCGGTAATCTGACAATATTCAGGATAGCAACTGAAATTAGATCCTTTACTCAAATGACAGGCTTGAATTTGAAACCAGAAACTTTAAAGCACTGAATTGAAGTAGACTCGAATTCTTACACTGGTATTTTTTTCTTTTCGTAAGCCTGCTGACTGATGACCATAAATGAAGGCAAAGAGAGGTGTTATAGTCCATGTGACCCATATTTCTCATTGTTGCACAGTCATTTGTTTTAACGCGCTTTCTGAGTCGCTTTCTGTTTTGTATTGGATTAAACATATTTCTTAAAACAATCGGGAACAGGGTCGTCCCAATATGATGCCCTCGTTTGTATTATATGATCAAGGACACCAAAATAGATCAGGAGGGACGTTTACATCAATACAGTATTAAATAAGCGGTATTCTTCGTCAATGTGCTATATCTCTTTGACAAAAAAAGGCACATGTTGCTGAAGATAACATACATTTCCATAGGACTTACTTCTTTATCATCTGTTGCATTGATATCCTGGTCTATTGAGAGGAATGCTTTCACTTTGTAATCATCTTTTCCTTTTCCGGGCTTGAGAGTTCTCTGTCCTGTTAATTCAACGTCAATCACCAATTCTAAGGCCACATGACCAAGGGAATCCACCACTCTGGATATTGTGTCATAATGGTAAACTTTCAAATCAACTGTGCCTGGGAAAATACAATTACACATCAGATATGTCTACTGCATATGTTTTCTTCACAACAGTTGACATGAACAAGTAAGTCTATTTTGCACATAAAATATATCTGCAGTTGTGGTCATAGAAATAGGAAAGTATTAATCAAAAACGCGTTTCCTCTAACTAGCAGGAATTGATTCCAGTCCTCAGACAGTTTATATATGGTAAATTCTTAACACCACTGCTTTTACTAATAAATATATGCCACAGTGTTATTTTAAAGGCTATGTGGGTATTTCCTCATTATGTTCCTAATTGCAATGCATTGTATCCAATGAGTAATTGAAATGTTTGTTTTTACCCGCTGCCCCAACTAGCTCGTGTAGGTTTTCAATGCAGGCCAGATATACGGCAGCACACACACAATGCCACAAACATACCACCACCTCATTTTTCGTAGTCCAACATTTGGTGTCATTTGTTTTACTTCATATCATCATATTGATATATTTCTGTCATTCACGGTAAATATTATACTCGTTTAGATTATCCATAACGATGGATACAACTAAATGATTCTGTGCCACAATAGTAATCTTCGCGATTCGCGTTTGGCCTCAATGTATTGCAATAGTGGAATTTGGGACTTCGGTTGGCAGCACTTAACAATGTTCACCTGCATAAAGGAATTCTCTTACATGAAAAAAAATGCATATGATCCATTTTAGGCCAATGAACAAATTATATGCAAATAACAATGCCAAACATTGCCCCTGGAGTCTTGAATATGCCCATTGAGACAACCATTGATAAATTGATCAGATGTCTTCAGAGCTAATTGGGGTAATCGTGTATCATTTTCCTGTGGTATGTATGATGTATGATGATGACCAACCGTACCCGAATTCGCACAAATAAACGATGCGAAAACCAGCTGACTAGATATCTGGAACCACTGTTTAATCGGCATCCTTCCAGACAACATCGTTTAGGGAAATAACCTACAAAGAAATAAGTACACTTTCACACACATTTACCCTTTCAACATTCTAACATGAAAAAACCTTTGTATTGATTGAAATTGCGTTGATTCATGCACCCGTCACTCTGCGTAGGGTCCCCCAGGTACAAACCCACATCTCCAGGAGTGTGTAATAGTGGTGAATTGAAAATCTTGTAACTGACTTGTACATTCACATTGTGGTAATGCTGATTTTTTTCTTAACAATGACGCTGGAAGCTATATGTTCTGCATTGTATATGAAACATGTATAATGCACATGTCCTTACGCTTTCTAGAGTTTTGTCCCAATGGGTGGTTTATTTCTAGTTTTGGTGCGGAGGACATAAACTATTATTTATAGATACTATACCTATTTTAACATGCGAAGATTATTTGATTGATAACAAGTATGGCTGATTATTTGTATATATTTGGGACGCATCATGGAATTTCCCTCGTTCCGTTGGTGCCCCGGTGTAAAAGGGAAGTTTTCCTAATAAATTATTATTATGATTATTATGGCATTCTCTTTGTGTACTTCTTGTACCACGATCTTTTGCCAAGTGTTTGTACCTAACATGAAAGGTTACCATACAAGTCGGTCAATATGATAGAACAAGTTGACATGTACCTTACCATAAAAATTTTTGTTTGTCAAAGAGTAATTGCAAAAAGTGAACCTAGTGCATTATCCCATGATAATTATCGGGGATTATAATCACTCCGATCAATAGGGTGGTGCTAGAAAATTTATTGTTTAGTCTAACGTGGTTAAACACTTATTAGTCAGGCTGAGGCTTAGCATAATTAAATTTTGGAGATACTGCTTGGGGCTAGCTCTAAAAATTGTATTGCATGAGCCATTTTTTGCAAAAAAATCAATATAACTTTATTTGCCACAAACTACCAGATTTGGGTACAATGATCATTTTCTAATAAATTGTGAACTTGTAGCTACATTTTATGTGTGTACAATCTTAATTTATATGAGCAACACCATTTACACAATTTGGCTAATTGATGACAAAACCTATTAGCCAGTTCACACCTTTTTAGCGGCTAATTGGCTAATGCTTAGCGCCAGCCCAGGACATTAAAAGAAAGCATGCTCTGTGAATACGCTAATATACCGCTTGTCACATGTTATCAGTCTTTATATCTCTGTTCCTTTCATAGGCAAAGTTTTTTAATTGTATGTTGAGGTAGAGTTTCCAATGTCAGCTCTCATGAAACGAAGGAGACATTTACAGGATGGGGATGGACCATGCGTACATGGTGTGTCTCGGTGTCCTTTGCCTCCAAAAATCAGCACACATAGATGTGCATGGGGATTATCAGATGACTCTAGAAAACTTGTAACTCTTTCAAATGGACGAATGAGTAGATATTGTTTTGTCAGAAAAATTGCTGGTGAATTTTGGAATATTTATGAATCGAAGCAAAAGATTCACTTTTGAGGATTTTATTGTCACATTTTGCTCAAGTGAGAACTATTACAACAGTACTGCACCAGCAACAGAAACGTTTCATTCTGTTTTGTAGGATGTAAGCAAATTGGTTCAATTTATAGTAAGAACGCATCATTCTCCCTAGAAATGCAAACCTATGGCTGGCAGTGTAAAAATAATATATACTTCTTCGCCTTGAAATTTTTTAAATGTATGGGACGTACATTAGTCATTATATTAATGATCTTGCATTTATAAAGTAGAAGTTGTTAAAATACCTTTACCTGCTTATCCATTACTACCTTTAAATTCTAATATTCTTTAGTCTATCACTTTTTTGTGTCTTGATGAAATGTTAAGTTTAGACAAGGATCCAATATGTACAACCAAGTATTTCTCCGAAACCTGTTCTTTAGTTACGGTCACAAACTTGCCAACATTTTTAGACCGATGTAGCCTCTCTGAAACAATCACCTTTTCCACGTTCCCTTGTGGTAGTACAATTCAAAGTTTCTGTTTTGATATGTTAGAATTAGTCACGGACAAAGAACTGGTACTTAACTGCGGATATTTTAGGTGTTTGACGATTTGAAGTGTTGCATGATACTAAATAAATAAATAAATACTGGCGCAACGGATCGTACACACTTTGTGCATAATGTGGGAATCATGACCACTACTTTAGCTTACAGAACAGCTTACAATTCTTTGTTCTATGGTAGGTATAATTCAAACTGCAATTCATACTTCATAAGCTAAAGCATACTGACGTCCTTGTCCCTTCAGGATTTGAAATTTGTTTTAACATAATTTTTATGTGAAATGAAACGAAAGAGCCAGGCGCGAATTGAAAGTTCTTTCTTTCTATCTCTGCCCCTTCCGGGGCCACAAATAATAGCCCTATTTACAATGATTTTGTAGAATACTCACCTTTCTAGAATATGGGCTGGTGACTACCACTTCCGTTTCTTATTCTGACACTTAGCAAGTGTTGTATTCGAAGTGAATCATTATGCAACAGAAGCTACATCTGCTCATGCCTTCATCCTTGTGTGCCAACATTGATATAACATCCCATTCCTTCTGTTTTATTTTGCCCCCCTTAACCCTTGCAACTGTTCACGCAGGTTCGCCATGTTAGCGACTGCTAAAGGATAAACTGCCATAGTCAACACGTTGTATCATAAACAATTCTAATGGCATACGTTGCATGATTTATGAAAGACGCAGTAGGGTGCTCCTCATCATTAAAAATTCAGCTGATATGACACACCCTGCATTTCATGGAAATAAACATTTGACTGCGTGTGTCTGCAGTTTTGTTATTGCATAAAAAAGCAAAATATCTCAATGTGCAAACATAATTAAATGTCAATGATAAATATAGCTTTCATCCAACAAACCTAAAAAGTAACTTATCCGTGTGTTTTTCCGCGTAAATCTGCTTCGTCGCCGTCCGCAAGTGGGTTACGATGATATTTTATAGGAAGACTTTACGGTGTATGTATACATTTTTAATGCAAAGGTTGCTTGCCAATTTACTGTAGCGTGAAATCAATTGGTATACCGTTATGTTATTAAAGTAAAGCACAAGATGGCTGTATTCAGATTGCCGTGTGGACAGACAGTTCAAATGTGTTTATTCTTGTCCCAGAACCCTTAAGGAGAGAAACAAAGAGGAAAAAACGTTCAAACACACTTAAATGAATAGTTGTGGATTTGTATTCCAACGAAAGCCAGGTACGTGCACATTTAATATATTACAATAACACTGATAACTTCATCGAGATAAAAGAACATAATGATATATAACATGTGTATATCTTCAAAATGTGTTTTTATCTATTCATTCATTTTGTGTCTTTATTTATTCTTCGTTTGTTTGTAATTCCATTCATTTCTGTGTAATTAATTTATTTCCACTTCATTTTCTTTTGTGTTAACAATAGGACAGTAGAAATATCAACAATCTATCTATTGGGGTACATCACATCAAATACAGATACATATTACTCAGCATGTTCGGACCCAACAGCATTAGTTTCTTGCCTTCCAGGAAAAAGGTCGAGGATGCCCAGTAGTTACAAAGTGCTGTCCTGTTCCTCGTTTTTTGTTTCTTAAATTAGCAATCTTACAATGTACTATACGTTAGGCTTGGGATGCTGTTAACCCAGTCATGTTCCGCTGATCACATGATGGTTAACTGTATACATGTACCAAGCAGTTAAATATTTAGCATTGAAGGTTCAGCGTCTATTCTTATACATGGGAATGGGAATGATTCTATACAGGCATAGGAATTCCCATAAAGTGTCATTATGTATTTGAAACATCTGACCTTTTTTACATGCATTAAATGTGTATTGCGGAAGCAGATCAGACAGATCTGGGGCGAGACATAACTATATTTCAACATATGTTTATATATATATATATATATATATATATATATATATATATATATATATATATATATATATATAGTACGGGAGCCAAGGACCCATTTTTAGGGTGGATGTGGCCACCTCTGGGGAATGGATGAATTTTGTACCAAATTGAAATTACATTCTCGGCTTTTATTTTCCTGCAGTTACACTCTTCTAAACGTGTAGCATCATATCTGCCCAACTTGCCAAAGTATGAATGTCAAATATTCGCTTTTTGTTATTTATAGTGTGTCGCTATTACTACATCTATGCATATTGTAGATTTTGCATTTTTCTTCACTATAAAATATTAAACATGAAAATTAAACCAAAATCATGGCCGTTTCATGGAGAAAATACTACCCCTACCCCTATTTAATAATGGTTTTGCATCTTTGCATTTTTTCTTTGATGAAACATTGCTGTCGAGTAATAATACCTGTAAAACTTAAAGATTTTTCACACCCATGATGTTGAAAAGATATGTTGCCTATAGTGAGGATGATTCTCATACTTTAGTTGTTGGATTAAGCTGTCTACAACTTTTTTTGAAAGGTGTGTTTCAAACAAAACACAAGAGATGAACATTTTGTATTCACGGGTGATGAAAATATATCCCTGTCATATTGTCCAAATTTTCTTTGTGATCAATTTTTGTTCAATCATAGAATGTTTGTTTAAGAATATTTTTACAATTCTCATCTCTGTTTAAAGTGAAATGTGAAATTGTGTTCAGAAATCGCACCCTTTAAGTAATAAAAATTTACCCCTCCCCCTTATTTTATCACACCAGGCATTGATTTCTCATGTTGTTTAGTTTACAAACTACAGACTGTGATAATTAATAGAAAAGAAGTAAAATTTTCTTAAATACTCTTATCACATTGTACAAACAATACGGATATAATTTTTTTGAAATAGGGCCTTGTCCTAGCAATCTTAACTCTACGCACCAAACAATAATGTTTTATGAGGTATTTGATAGAAAAAGCCTAAAAATTGACAAAATACATATTTTTGGCATTCCAGCGTGTTTCAGGACATTAACAGCGTGGTGCATTCTTTTTGACAGGTATCTTTGACACAAATAATGCCCTGCTTGTAGTAGCTACATATCTCTAAATTATAAACGATCACATGCAACAAATGAGTAAATATTCTGGATGTTGCACGGATAATTATTTACCCCTACCCCTCATTATGCATCCACCGTAGGAGGTGGTGCCAATAGTGTTTAGTCTCATGGTTCGGCGTCGCCCTTCACCTTATTTTTCCTTATTTTTCTGTCCCCTCTTGACCTATTGCCTCCTAATTTTGTACAGATGAACTATGGGTCTGGGGAATTTTTTTCACATTACATTATGTAACCTTGAGATCAAAGGTGAAAGTCAAATCCTTGTTGCATTATTCTGCGGACTCAGCGATTTTCACATGTTGGCTCATACATGTACCTTCTTGATGGTGCATCAAGGGCCTAAGGTTATTATTAAACGTAAACAGGAAAGTACCTTTGGGCTTTCAATTTGTATGCTTATTTTTAGCCTAAGTGACCTGAAAGGTCAAACTGCATATGTTCCTGTTGATTACTGTACAAGTCAATGAGAATTGCAATACTAATTCACATTGTCCATCTTCTCAAAAACAATTGGCAAGATTCACTTCAAACATGACAGAAATGTATGTCAGGTAGGTATCCACCTAGTTCAAATGGTCATGCGCCAATGATTTTGGAATTTTACTTATTTATTTATTTATTTATTTATTTATTTATTTATTTATTTATTTACTTATTTATTTATTTATTTATGTCTTTATTTATTTATTTATTTTTGCATTCCTATTGATTACCAGGTAAGCCAATGGTGTCTGAAATGGTAGGTCAGATTTTGACCTCTTCAAAACCATAAGCCAGATTCACATGAAAATTTTGGTACAGACAGTCCATAGATTTGGGGATTTTTTTTTTTGTTTTGTTTTGTTTTGTTCATGCGAGTGTGATGACCTTCAACTCCTAGGACAAGGTTTCCATGCCACATCTTCAAATAGGTATGACTGAAGTCCATCAAACTTTGACATCATTTACCTCGGGTAGACTAAAATTGCTAAGAGGTAACCTTGAGGTCAAAGGTCAAGGTCAAACATTCTACAGACGAATGATTGCCCTCTTGGAGGATTGGCCTATAGTGAAAGGTGCCTGATCAGGGCATGCATATTTTTCAGACAAAAAACTTGCTTGCAGTTTGACCAGTAATTATGCACCCCTACCTCTCCACCACCATTGTTTAGACATTCATGTCTAGGCCACAATGCCCCGACACAATTGAGTTTAGTCCCAACTGTTTGAAGACCTGGTGGTCCCCATCACCACTTGGTTCCTGTGGAATCAAGGGTGAGGAGACTTCCAGTGCGCATACACCCCTCTTCTTCCTTCCCCCTCAGGCAAGATTTCCAGCTTGCTGTAAGAGTTGGGAGCTCTCTCAACTTTATGTCTAGAGAAACAGTTTTAGTGCTGTGCACACTACCTCTATGGCGGAATATGTTTTCTAAGCTCTCCCAGTCTCTGCCAAGATAGGGACAACTGAAATTTGACCTGTGGCTCCTTGAAGAATTGTAGAAGTTGGGCTGCTCTTGACTCGAAAACGATCTTTTCTAAAACAGCGTCTGGTGGGTCAAATCACAGACAGAGGGAAGACACTGGCATATAGGCTGACTCCGATGAATCTTACACCCCAGCCATGCAACTAGAGAAGTGGAAGTGAAGCCATGGTGCTCACAGGCAGGCTCAGGTTGTTGCTGCTTCTTTACTCGAAATCCTCGGGGAAATAGGAAGAGGAGGCAACATTGTAGCAAGTGCAAAGGATCCACTTTTAAGGGTCCTGACAGATTCATCAGTCAGTAGGTCCAGTCTATATGGTACCAGCCAACACCAAAGCTGATATTGCTCTGCTAGGCACAGACCTGTAGCATGAATGGTGCAGGCAAAACCCACTTTTGCCCCCCATGGGTACTACTCCAGCACCCACTCAGGGCTTTGAGCATGTCTAAGCTTTCATTCGGGGCCTAATGGGTGACCAAGCTGTGCTTGCTGAGCCAGAAGATGGAAGAGGGGGCATTGTGATGTCCTGCCAAGACTTATACTTGTCATAGGTCCCCAACTGCATTCTTGCCATTTGTTTCTGAGTTTTATAACCAGCTGACCACCAGGATTTACAGCACCTGGGTTCCCATGGAGCTGCTGATGTGTGGCTATCTTAGGCAGGGGCAAGTTCTCCCCTGACAGGACGTCTACGGGAAATGTTTATTTTGCCCAAGAGCAGATTTACTCCTCCCAGTTGTTTCTGGTGGATTTACATTAGGAGGAGTATGATGAGAAGGTCCCAAAGGCTGTTTCCGCATCCTTGGATGCCTTCAGGAGATATCAGAGGATGCTGGAGGCTCAGTCCTTACTGTGTCCCACTCCAATGTGTCTCTGATGGCTATGAGGTCCTTCTTGGACAACCTCCAGCATTCCGCATAAATCTCAGAGGGGTCCCGGACTGGCTTAGTCATGCAGTCTCCTCACAAATTAATTTGCGGTGGATAGTCAGCCATCAGATCAGGATGGCCAATACTCCAGAGGCGAACTTGCATCTGCTTTGCAGGGACCCCCTTCTCCAGGGTCAGAAATGTCCTGACCCAATCTTGCCCTGAGCTTTGCACAGGAACCCTCTTTGCTAACATGCTATTTGGAGGAGACATGGTCGATGCTGTTTGACGAGTATGGGACCTTCCTTCAAGCCTGATCTGCCAAACCAACCAGGATGAACTCTTTGACTGACTCTGTTCAGTCCCATACCTCACTGGCCACTGCTGCCTTGAAGCATGGCACCCAAACTGCACCCACTCACCCACCCACCCACCCACCCACCCAATTGAGTCACACCTCAGTCATCAGATGGGACTAAGGAGAGTGAGAAATGATTTCAGAAGGGCAAGTCAAGAAATCGAAGAAACCTCAGGGCTCCTTACTCTTGCCTTTGGAGACGCACCATCACAAGGTTGCCCTCCGCCACCACTACAGATGTTTTTGAGTGCCCAGTCAGCTTTCTGCCTTTTGCTTATAGTGGGAGTCTATCACAGATGATTCGTTCATCTTAAATACCCTTAGGCTGTGCTATTTGCTGCCTTTCAGTGAAGACAGGCATCTTCTATGCTGTAAACCAAAGTGGTTCACATACCCCCCAAAAAAGCCCAAAGTATCAGCATTCGGGAGGGTGGGGGATCTACGGAGCAAACACACCAAGTAGGACAGAGGTTGGCATCTGGGTACAAACCTATCATTGCTGATCAAGCACTTGGAGATTCTGTGGAGAACACAAGGTCAGTGATGGCGGCCCTGTGGTAGTCACATACCTTCACCAGAGTGCACTGCACATTCATTTATGCATGAATGACTGGCTAATCTGGGCACTATGGCACCTGCATTCACTGCAACACACAGACTATTCTAGAACTTTACCAATGCATAGGAGCAATTGTGATTCTCGAGGTTCACATGGCCTGCAGGGGCAAACCTTTATGGGCTCCCTGTCCTCAATAGACTCCCAGGTGCTCCTGGGCTGCCTACACCATCATCCCTTGGAGCATACTCTGTGGGACAGATAGTTAAAGGACCAGGGCTACCAAGCGCAGGTGGCAGTACTCCGAAAGGACCACCACTACCTGATTTGGTGGACCAAGTGGGAGAATTTCATGTTGGGTCAGACATTCATGCAGTTTCAGATGCAACTCACAACATACATGGACTCATCGTGGTCCGCTTGGGGAACCCATGTGGGGAAGAGCCAGATGGTATCGGGTTTTGGCTGATGTAGCCCATGTCCTACCACATAAATTGGTTGGAACTGATGGTGATACGCTGAGTGTTTCTCTACTTTCAGGACCTAGTGGAGCACTAACATGTTCTCACTATGTGCAGCAACCGGAACGCAATTGTCTACCTCCACCAGCAGGGCAGGAAGTGCTCCCAAAAACTGATGGAGTTATCCACATGCATCAGCCAATGGTGCTGCAAACACAACCTCCACATGCATATGAGGCATGTCCCAGGACTAGAAAATGTCCTGCCTGGCCAACCTTTAAGAAGTCAGACAGTAGAGTGAGAGTGGTGACTTCACTCACAGGTCGTTTAGGCCATGTGGGCCACGTGGGGGTACCCCACACATAGAACTGTTCGTGACAAGATCAAACACAAACCTTACTTGTCATTTGTCCTGGATCCCCAGGCCATAGCAGTGGATGCTGTAGCCAAGGACTGAAGCAACCTTTAGGTTTATACCTTTCCACCACCACAGATCCCTCTGAGGGTCCTGCTGAAGGTTTGGTCCCATGACTGCAATCTGATCTTAGTCACCCCCTGGTGGCTGAAGATGGATTGGTCCCTCGACCTTAAGCCACCACTACTGGCCAAAACTTCTGGTGCAATTATGGATGAGTGTGTTTCACGGGAACCTTCAAGTGCTCAACCTCCATGCTTGGAGGCTGAGCACTTGAGGGTTCCTGTCACAGATAGAATTGCCTGAAAAAAGCCATGTCTAGTTTTAACATGACAAGAATGCATTTTTGTCTAATTATAGGCCTCTTGCAGTAAATTGACTTGAACAGGTACATCATTCATGTGCATATAGGACCGTACAATTCATCGAAAGGGATCAAAATCTGCAGCACGGTAGAGAATTTGCACACACAGGTTTCAAATTTGTCAAAAATATCAATAAAATTCAGCATTTAAAAATACTAGTCGCAACCACCGTTTCAACAATGATCATCATCCATACAGGTGAAAAAAATGACACTAACACCAACATCAATCCATCAAAATAGCCCCGTGGCCAAAAATGACCATCAACAAGAATCCAAACAACATGATTATACAATTCGGTGTGTTTTAGACATGTAGCTAAAGGCATAATGTTGTTTTAAAGGAAATAAACTAAGGGTGTTTCCAAAGGAATGTTTTTGAATGCGCACGTATTGTAGTCAAAATTCAATACAGTGTGAGAATTTGCAAGTACACTGGTTTAAATATCAAACGGCAGCCAGAAACAAGTAACATCAGGTCTCAAAACGCAAATCAGCAGTCAAAATTTGCAATAACAGTAATCAAATTGCATTACAATAGCCAAAAGTTGTAAGCATAGAAGTCAAATTTCAACTATGGTTTCGAGAAGTATTTTTGAAAGGAAAATTAAATGTTCAAGAAAGAATAGACTCCCACAAGTCATCTAACAAGTCATTTATAAAGGTAATAATTTAGAAGAGAGAGATAGAGATAGAGAGAGAGAGAGAGACAGAAAGAGAGAGAGAGAGGGGGGTAACTGTAAGTGTTTACGACGGATTTGAGATCAAGTCGAAAATCAATAATTCAGCTGACTATGAGTAATCATGAAAAATGAAATCAAATATTTAACAATCAAGTACAGTTATTTTGCCATTGTTTATAAATAATAAGTTAATATGTTTGATAAGTTATATCCCTGGCTGATGTTTCAGGCTTGCACTACCCCAGATGTGCTTATTGTTCAATAGACATAAACTACACGTGCTTGTGTATTTGATGAGAGGGCAAGAGAAAATTTGTGTTCATATATATATATATATATATATATATATATATATATATATATATATATATATATATATATATATATGTATATATACATGTATATCATATCATATATATATATATGTATATATATATATGTATATATATATATATATATATATATATATATATATATATATATATATATATATATATATATATATAATGAAATAATTCATGAAACCATTTACTGGAAATGAGGGTATGTACTCCAAGCAAAGTCTGTGTATAGTGTTGGCGATCACTGTTAACATTTTGAAATAGTTTTGCATAAGCACGTGGTTTTTCATTGCCTGGAGTAATTAAATTTTATCGCGTTTACGCTTTCACTGAATCTATTATATTAAGGTCATATCTACTTCAATCAGATACGATACATTTTTGTTGTATCTCTAAGTACTACATGTAAGTTTATTCAGAAGCTTTTACAATAATATTCCCAGTGACTGTACATACACTCCATTGTAAAATTCGTATGCAAGAAGGAAAGATTTTAGCCGATAGTTACCATGTCACTTTTCTTTTCAACCGTAGTATCATCGTCGGGTGGGCAACACAGGCGCAGTTGCCGTACTGCATGGAACATTTGGAGAGACTACGTTAACACATTTCTACGGTAGAGTGACGTGATAGCAGGAGACGAAGATGTCTTTAACCGTTGTGTTTCTTATGTTGCTGTACTCTGTGTTGTCTTTGGCTTCACCAGGTAGGCAAATCATGCGTAGCTTCAAGCTTCGATGAATTGGTCCGCAGCTTGGGTTACCTGCAATATATATATATATATATATATATGGGGAGAGAGAGAGAGAGATAGAGAGATTGACCAGGTTAACTTTCAGGTGTAAAATTTAAGGTATAGCATATAACATATACTTATAACGTCAAGCTGCGAAACATACTCGATGATTTTCCGCTGATGACCCCTTTATAAATTGATGTGGGTTTTGAAGGCTTGAATTTTTCAAAAGTTTGAATCAGATTTGATAATATAATAATGAATGTATAGGTTTAGACATACCCAGTGACTGGATCGGCTATGGATTGTAGAGAAATTGGATTGATTTGTGAGGTTCAGAACGGAATGGATAATTAATTACGGTCCGGATAGCTTGAGCTGCACTGTTGTGATTAGCTCCAAGTCTTAAAAGTCATAATAATATGTACAGGGTGGGATATTTTCCACATGAGATGCCTGATACATACACATACATAATTTAAAACACACACATACACACACACACACACACACACACACACACACACACACACACATACATATAAAAGATGAAAAACAAAAATACCTGACATGGGATAATTCCGTCGTTGCTTTATCAGAAGTTTCCGATGGATTGTTTGCGAAAACTTATAGCTTTAAATTCGAATGAAATTGGAAGAGGGGTGCCCATATGTTACATTGCCATAACTGTAAACGTTCAGCACAAATATAAGCATAAAACTAACAACGGACTGTCGAAGTGAGTGAATGTAAATATACTTCAAACAGTATCAACAGATTGGTTTGATGACACTTATTATGTTATCGACTACTAGTGAAACTAAAAGGGTAAACAGTACCTCGGTACCTAAAAATTAAATGATGACAATTTTATTTGAATCTACACAGCTTTTTCATAACGGGTAGCGCAGGAAACGTCTGGCTTCAACCACGTCAAATTAAGACATGATTTTTTTTCCTTAATGCGGATGATCATATGCAGTTATGAATTCCTGTGGAAAAGAGTTCCATGCTAATCTGTCCTAAACAGATGGCACGCATGCAACGTGAACAAATTTTATATTCATTCTTAATGGTGAATAGATAGACAACTTACCTTGTACATATTCGTTGACTGCAATGGATGTTTTGTCTGGTCTCGTCTCATCTGGATACTTCTATTGCAGTCTACTTTACTCTTTCTACCGTATTTTACCACAGCATAGCAAACCATAGCAGAGTGTATCTTACCGTACCGGATTAAATGTATTCTAGGCACAATACCTTACTATACCATACCATACCACATTCCATCTATTCCAGATATAGAAGTCAAGGAATTTACTCCCATATTTGCTGGTACCAGTTTGTATGAAAATGTCGCAAACCGGGTAGCATTTTCATTCACACTAACAAACAGCGGAGATAATATCCAAGCTACGGACGGTTCGTATGACAACTATGATGTACAATTGCTTCTTTCTACTGCTGATGTGTCTAAAGCTGGTGCTCAAAACAGCCTCCAATCAAAACCTTTCTGGGCGACGTTTCAGCAGCCATTGAGCTCTATGGCGATGACAAAAGGTAAAGTTTTTGTAACGCTGATACAATTTCCATGATTCGGTGGCCTGATTTTTTAGACCAATATAAACAAACTTTACCAACAAAAGTTTCAATAGATTCTATCTTGAACGGTTTGATAACCAAAATGTAGTAACAATAAATTGGTAATTTGGACACTTTTTCACACTCACCACTTCTTGTGGCTCATATAAACGGATCCATGAGAATGTATGATGAAGTTTAACCCCTTTTTCATCAAGTGGCAATTTCGGAAAAGAAAATAATGTCGTGATAATGTCCAAAAAACACAACCAACTTCTCATCGCCAATCTGAATCTTTACCTAGAAGCAGGTCATAAAACAAGAAATAACATTTATATGTTATTGTTTCATCCACAAGAGATAAATATTTTATATAATTTTGATTTTAACTGATTAGCGTCAAAGAATGCCGGTAATATATCCGTCTGAAGTCGGGGCTATTTTGCACTTCTCCATTGCCTTTTATCACGATAATAGCATAAAACTGACTATTTTGTCAGCCACTGTTAGAGAGAGAGGGTGAGAGAGAGAGAGAAAGAGAGAGAGAGAGTAAGACAGAGAGAGACAGAGAGAGAGAGGAGAGAGAGACATACAGAC
Organism: Hermodice carunculata; assembly: GCA_964020975.1. NCBI lineage: Eukaryota > Metazoa > Annelida > Polychaeta > Eunicida > Amphinomidae > Hermodice > Hermodice carunculata. The sequence goes on along the minus strand of OZ026629.1, from coordinate 60,454,046 downwards.
AGAGCGACAGAGAGAGAGAGTATTTTGCACTTTTCTATTGCCTTATATCACGACAATAGCAAAAAAACTGTTCATTGGCCACTGTATATATATATATATATATATATATATATATATATATATATATATATATATATATATATATATATATATATATATATATATTTATATATATATATATATATATATATATATATATGTATGTTTATATATATGTACATTATTAGTTGAGAGATAGAGAGGTTTGATAGCCAATAGACGCTTTTCAAAACTCACCACTTTTTGTGGCCCATAGAAACGGATTCATGACAATATATGATGCAGTTTAACCCCTTTTTCATCAACGTGCAATTTCGGAAAAGAAAATAATGTGGAGATAATATCCAAAACTACAACCAACTTCTCATCGCAAATCTGAATCTTTCACAAAAAGTAGGTCATGAAACAAAAAATAACATTTGTATGTTATCCTTTCATCGAAAAAAGATTAATATTTAAGATTAATTTCATCTTAACTAATTAGTGTCATAGAATGCCGGTAATATATCTATCTGAAGTCGGGACTATTTTTGTACTTCCCCATTGCCTTTTATCACGATAATAGCATAAAACTGTTTATTTCATTGGCCACTGTTAGACACACAGAGAGACACAGAGAGAGGGACAGACAGACAGACAGACAGAGACACACAGAGAGAGAAAGGGTGAGACAGAGAGAGAGACAGTATTTTGTACTTTTCCATTGCCTTTTAGCACAATAATTGCATAACACTGTTCATTGGCCACTGTTAGTTGATAGAAAAAGGTGGTTTGATAACCAAGCTGTATTAAGAATAAATTAGTAAATTGGACGCTTTTCAAAACTCACCACTTTTGGTGGCCCTTAGAAACGGATTCATGAGAATGAATGATGCAGTTTAACTACTTTTTCATCAAGTGGAAATTTCGGAAAAGAAAATAATATCGTGATAATATCCAAAATTACAACCAACTTCTCATCACAAATCTGAATCTTTCACAAAAAGTAGGTCATGAAACAAAAAATAACATTTGTATGTTATCCTTACATCCACAAGAGATTAACATTTCAGATTAATTTGATCTTAACTAATTAGCGTCATAGAATGATTATAATATATCTGTCTGAAATCAGGACTTTTTTGTACTTCTCCATTGCCTTTTATCACGATAATAGCATAAAACTGTTTTATTTCAAAGGCCACTGTTAGAGACAGACAGACCGAGAGACAGAGAGAGAGGGAGGGAAACAGAGACAGACAGACAGACAGACAGACAGAGAGAAGGGGAGAGAGAGAGAGAAGAGAGACAAACAGACAGAGAGACAGAGAGAGACGGAGAGAGAGAGTTCGTATTTTGTACTTCTCCATTGCTTTTTATCACAATAATAGCATGACACTGTTCATTGGCCACTGTTAGTTGAGAGATAGAGAGGAAGAGAGGTTTGATAACCAAAATGTATTTAGAACAAACTTTCTTAATTGGACCCTTTTTGAAACTCACCACTTCTTGTGGCTCATAGAAGCGGATTCATGAGAAGGTATGATACAGTTTGACTCCTTTTTCATCAAGGGGCAATTTCGGAAAAGAAAATAATGTCGTGATAATGTCAAAATTACAACCAACTTCTCATCGCATACTTGAATCTTTAACAAGATGAAGGTCATGAAACAAGAAATAACATCTGTATGTGATCCTTTCATCCACAAGAGATTGAGAGAGAGAGAGAGAGAGAGAGAGAGAGAGAGACAGAGACAGAGACAGAGAGACAGAGAGAGAGAGGGAGAGGGAGAGGAAGGGAGAGAGAGAGAGAGAGAGAGAGAGAGAGAGAGAGAGAGAGAGAGAGAGAGAGAGAGACTATTTTGCACTTCTCCAGTGCCTTTTATCACGATAACATCAAAAAACTGTTCATTGGCCACTGAATATATATGTATATATATATATATATATATATAGAGAGAGAGAGAGAGAGAGAGAGAGAGAGAGAGAGAGGGAGAGAGACAGAGAGGGAGAGAGACACAGAGACACAGAGAGAGAGAGAGACAGACGAACAGAGAGACAGAGAGGATGAGAGTGCGAGAGCGAGAGATAAAGAGAGTTGATTATACTCTTTAGCATTGGAACAGTAGGAAATGTTCTTTTTTCCATGAACACTATTGCTTGGCATGTGAACGTGCAGCCATAGCAGCTTTCTAGTAAAGCAGACGCAGTAACGATGTTAGGATAAGCCTGGTTTGCGCTTTCAGGCCTGAAATATGTGCCCTACTAACACCCCCCCCCCCCCAACCCAACCCCAGCACGATCACTTGTGACAGGTACTTTCTGCTAAAGTGTTGTCTTTTTAGCAACATTAACAACGTACGGAATGCATATCCAGACAGCCGTCCAGTTATATTATCATTCTATTATGTACCCATGTTTATTGTATTTTTATGTTTTCTGTGTGTATTCTTTAGCTTCTGTTTTCATGTGGTTTGACTTGAGTTTTTGTGTTGCGAGTTTTCTGTCAACACATATTCTGTTATATGTTGGGGCATTGGCGTTTACTTCTATCTCATCGTTTTTCCTACATTTGTTCAATACATTTGCGACTTCTATCATTGCTGACATGCAAAGCATGGTATCTGCTGTTGAATTTATGATATTACAATTTTTGTCAAGCTGCTGCATGAATTTTATCTGTTTCAGCATCGGGGCAGTCAGTATATATATTCCGGCCGTTACTTATTTCATGTGCTGTTTCCACTGCCTCTATTCCGAACACTGTGTTATCTTGTGTATGTCAATAACTGTGATGGAATCCTTCATATATTGTAGATTATTATTCGCCGCAAAATATATGCTATTGTATTTTACTTTTTTGGAGTTGACGTGGATAACTAGGTCAAAAGTCGTATCGTATGTCATTATTTATTGTTCAAGTTGGTGTGCAATCATTTATATGACTAAGTTTACTCCGATCACTTATTCATTCCGTACATGATTGTTACTTTGAACAATGAATTGACGAATCTCGGGCAAATTCTCAGCATACTTACCTTACCATTTATTTGGTCACGTATACCTCTATTGCTGTACATCTTATAAATTTGAACCTTTCAGACAAAAAGAGAACCCCTCTCATGGTTTATATAATGTTCAAGGTTCTGCATAGACAGCAACTTAAGTTTGTAAATATATTTGTCACTTGTCTTCTACTGATACTCTTAGCGGGAGATGTTCATAAAAACCCAGGCCCTGTACAGCATTCTAAAGACATTTCGTTTTGCCATTTAAATATACGGAGTCTGTCACCAGATAAATTGCGGTGCATCCGTACAGACATCGTCCCAGACTTGGACATAATTTCTCTATCAGAAAGTTTCCTTTCACCGAACTCTTTAGCAAGCAATCTAGATATACCTTATCATTATGACATTATTAGAAAAGATCGTCTTAATGGGATAGGCGGTGGTGTTGCACTGTACGTGTCCAAATCCTTACACGTCACTCGACGACTGGATCTTGAGGTACTTGAACTGGAGATTTTATGGTGTGAAATTAGACTTCATAATACTAAATTTTTATTTGCTGTCGTGTAAAGGCCACCCAATTCCCCGGTTTCTTTTTGGGGCAAGTTTCAGAAAAGTTTCGACCTGGCGAAAGGCACAGGTATTCATCATATTATCTTGACGGGAGATTTAAATAGCGATTTCCAAACGCCATCTGGGCATAAGCTTGACCAATTTGCCAGTACCAATCTTCTTACGGTCCATATAAATGAGCCCACACGCATTACCGACCATTCAGCTACATGTTTAGATCAAATCCTATCTAACATTCCTAACTATGTAAGTGATACCTATGTGCTTCCTCCAATTTCTAACTGTGACCATAGTGTTGTAGGTGGTAACCTAATGTTTCGAAAAAAGAGAGATCATACATTCAAAAGACGCATTTGGGAAAATGATAAAGCAGATTTTGAAGTCTTCAGAACTTCCCTTCGAAGCGAGGAGTGGAATTCGTCTCTTGTTTCTGAAGATATTGATTCGTGTTGTGATTCCTGGTCCACGTTGTTCATGGAAACTGCCGCACAATCAATCCAAAACAAAAATATGGACGTCAGACCACATGATTTACCGTGGTACAACTCCAGCCTACATTCACTTAAACGTCAAGTTAAAAGAAAATAACGAAAATGCGAAACGTCAAAATTTCAACACCTATGCATGGACCTCTTTTTGTCTAGTTCGAAACCAGTATCAACAACAGCTTAAAACTGCTGAAGACCAGTACAATACTAGGCTTCGTGAGGACCTCAACAACCCTTCCAAGAAAAGCAAAAGTTGGTGGCGCACAGTTAAATATTTTTTGAACCGTAATCAATCTTCAACTAGTCCCTCTCTCATACATGGTGGTAAGCACATTTCTGATTCTCTGTCCAAAGCTGAAATTTTTAATTCCTGCTTTCTAGAACAATGTAACGTTGATTCTGCAACGGACAGTTTACCCGAACATACGGATCCTGATGCATCTACTCTTGACTCACTGACTGTAACGGAGAGAGAAGTTCTTGAGGTGATTTTAAGTCTTGACACAACGAAAGCTTCTGGTCCTGATGGTATAAGTTCAAAACTGCTCAAAGAAGCTGCACCTGTTATCTCCCCCTCACTTGCTAGATTATTTAACTTTTCACTTTCTAATAGACAATTCCCTTCAGCTTGGAAAAGAGCAAACGTTTTTCCACTTTATAAAAAAGGTCCGGAGAATTCATGCAATAATTACAGGCCTGTGTCTCTACTCAGCTGTGTTGGAAAAGTTCCAGAAAAGATAGTTTTTAAGCACGTATTTAACCGTATTTAACGGGACAACATTGTTATCTCCGCTCATCAGTCAGGTTTCATACCGGGCGACTCGACTGTCAATCAATTGCTCCTTCTCTATCATGAACTATGTTTAGCCTTGGATCAACAAAAGGAAGTTCGAATCATTTTCTTAGACATTTGTAAAGCTTTCGACAAGGTTTGGCATTCTGGCCTTTTGTACAAACTAAAGAGAGCAGGTATTGAGGGAGATCTTCACGATTGGTTTTCGGATTATCTATGGAATCGCTACCAACGCGTAGTTATTCAAGGTCAGTCCTCCAGTTTGGGTAAAATTTGTGCTGGAGTGCCTCAAGGTTCCGTGCTGGGGCCTCTTTTGTTCCTTATTTACATCAACAATATTGTAGATCTTGTTCGTTGTAACATAAAATTGTTTGCTGATGATACCTCTCTGTACTTGAATATTGATAATCTCTTTACTGCCGCTGAAATTATGAATTCCGATCTTGCTGATATTGATCAATGGTACAAAGATTGGCTGGTGACCTTTAATGCTCTAAAAACTAACTCCATGCTCATATCTCGGAAGACAAACCAAACTAACCATCCACCTATTCATTTTCAAGGTCATGTATTGCAAAATGTTACCCATCATAAACACCTTGGACTTACAATACGCTCCGATTTAAGATGGTCCAATAACATTGCTGAAATCTCTAACAAATCTAGTAAACTTATTAACATTATGAAAAACTTGTGGTTTAAGTTGGACAGAAGTACACTCGAAACTATTTATATTACTTTTGTCAGGCCGATTCTCGAATACGGTAGTCATGTGTAGAGTGCGTGTTCGGTATTTGACGAGGAAAGGCTGGAAAACGTTCAATTAAGTGCTGCTCGTATTGTTATAATGCATGGAACGAGCATTGCTAAGCTATACGAAGAAACCGGATGGTCAACTCTTGCCAAACGTAGAGAAATATCAAAACTGACATTAATGTACAAACTTGTTAACAAGCTCGTTCCTGATTCATGTGCTCAGTTCTTCTTACTGCTTCTACTGCGGGTAACCAAACCTATCAAACTCGCCAGCAATTTAATCTTCCCCATTTTCGTGCTCGTACTGAACTCTTTGATAATTCATTTTTCCCCTCGACTATTAGGCTGTGGAATCAGTTACCTCTAGAAACTAGACATTCAGCTTCAACCAAAATATTCAAGTAAAATATTATGAAGCCAGTGGTCAGAGCTATCAAATTCCCTGAATTATACAATTTTGGTGACCGATTTCTCGCAGTTCAACACACCCGCCTTCGCCTGGGTGCGAGCCAATTACATTCTCAGCTGTTTAAGATCGGCGTGAAAGATACACCTTTATGTGATTGTGGTATATCCAGTGAAGATGCGTGGCATTACTTCTTTATAGGTCCTTCTTATGCTGTTCAGCGATCAGTTCTCTATACTACTATTTCCTTGTATGCTCCGTCCACATTACAGACAGTATTATACGGCTGCCCTGAATGTTCTCTTGAAGTAAATATTGCAATTTTTCAGCAGTACACGAGTATATTTCGGAAACCGGCCGCTTCAAACCGGCAGGCATAGGTTAGATTTTTAGGCAAAACGAACACATATCATATTCTGCTACAATGCTAGCTTATGATACACATTTGCAGACCTAATATAGTAATAATTCACATAGCCTCACTATCTGTTACGTCACTGTGTACGTCATCTTATTATTTGTCCAATGCGTCTAGTTCTCTCCAGTTTATGTGTTGTCCTTTCTTGCAAGAGGGATTCGAACAGGGTTTTGCCCTTTTTCCCAATTGCTGAGGTTATTGTATTATATGATCATTTCGATGTATTTGATCAATAAAATATGTTTAAATCAACCCAACCCCAGCATTTTCAAATTATTAGCGTCACGAGTAAAATGAGATAAACCAAAAAGGCATAAATACATGTATTTAGGCAGCGTACCGTTTTTCTTGAATGTAAATATAAGAATTGGACGCCCTTTCAACATTGATTACAAGTAAATGACGGACACTTTTACATGACATCGCTAACGGGACGTCATAAGAAATGCATGAAGTTCCAAGCACCCACCGATGAAAACAATCTAAAGGACGTTCCATTCATATATTTTATATGCATTTACATTATGCTTTAAATCTTAATTTTGTGATATATATATATATATATATATATAAGCAGATATATTGCTATTTAGGCACGCAATTACTTAAATGTTGTCAATATCTGTTACGATAATATCCCCAGGTCTTCGTGGAAGCGGCAGTGACAGTGTAACTGTAAATGGGTATAGCCTGGTGTTCGTGTCCTCTTCCGAATGCCAGAACGTCAGCTTCTTGTGTCTTCATGTCCAACCAAATACCAAAGCTAACTACAGTATTTATAATAATTACAAGTGCTCATATGTTTTACCAGCTATGAGCTGCAGCACAGGTAATATATGTATGTATGTTTGTTTCTATGTACGTATGTATGTATGTATGTATGTATGTATGTATGTATGTATGTATGTATGTATGTATGTATGTATGTATATATATATATATATATATATATATATATATATATATATATATATATATAATAATATATATATATACATATATTGTATTGGTGTCTTTTTGTCCAGAACCACTTCCTAGTAGTCATTACCCTATTCCGCTATCCGAACTATTTACACTCCATGAGCTAACCTGTCCCTGTCTAACCTATATACATATGGGAGTACAATTGTCCATATTGCACACGTTCCTCTATAAAATTTGACATAGGCTGTATTAGCCCAAATAAATTAATTGGTGTTCAGCGGGTAACTACTCAGAACATGTTTCG
>OZ026629.1:60412155-60446155 GCA_964020975.1 Hermodice carunculata | reverse complement strand
GGTTAGCTTATGGAGAGTAAAGAGTTCGGCCAGCGGAATAGGATGAAGACTACTAGGAAGTAGTTCTGGACAAAAAGACACAAATACAATATATCATATATATTGTGGTGCATGCTACCGCAACAGTTTGATTCATGTGTTGTATTATAAACAACACAATGATAGACCCCAATGAGACTCGTAACAAACCACAGGCTTTGAGAGTTGAGAAAAGTGAGTTTAAACAGATGCAGTAGGCATAGGAACAAACTGGACTAGATATATGTCCAATAATGAGAGAACTTGTGGTCATTTCTCCTTTATTGATTGTTTTTAAACATTCGTTGCAAGTGCGTCACCATCAAACTTTTGCCTTCTATAAAGACATTATTTACAGAAGTAGTAATACGATTAACACGAGTCTTCTTTGTCCATTATATAAACGTGTGGCCAAAGAGGCCACTGTCCTGATTAAGGCACGCATTTTTATGCTAGGAGTTTGATTATGATTTTGAGTGACGATAGTACAATATTTGTCTGCAAGTAGACCAAGTTCCGTGTTACTACACTTAGCAGAGTAGACAAAATACGCAGCTTGGGTCCGTTTTCGAGGCAAGTACAATATGGACTCTGCTAAAATCACTTAGCCTTAACTGTGAAATCTTGCAGACTCACATGGGGACCAAAGTGACCTAATTTGTTTGCCAGGTGGTGTTGGAATTTACGGCAACAATTATCCATAGAGTGTGTACACTTTTTTTTAGCCATTTTTTAATGCAAACTGTTGGTTGGATTGCTCATTGAGCAAAATTTCAAGTGAGTCTGTGCACAATCAGTAACTGTTTTAGGTTGCTTTTGCATTGATACGTATTATAATATCAATAGTGTACTGTTTCGGGTATACGTGTGTATAGCTAGTCTAATGTGGCTAATATTTTGTCAAAACAACCCTCCATACAAAGATAGGAGTATTATTTAATCAGACTGTTACCATTACAAAATATTTTCTTGAGAACTGTTGTCATAAGCTTAGCATACATGTATATTGATATCAGATTATAAACGTTCACTCATATGTTTTACTTGACTAAGTGCGTTTTGTACGAACATGTTTTCTTCCCTGAAATTCAAATTCACGGGGATTTGCACCAGATGAATTCATCCATATATATAATAATTTATGCCACAAGTTAATATATTGCTGCACGACCTAGTACGCGTAATGTGATTGTTGCTCTTGACCATAATTTAGAACCGAAAAAAAATTGTCTATTCACTTTAGTTGTCTGCAGGGCTTGGCAATTGTTTCTATGCTTTTCGCTTGCCTCTTTTATTCAATTTTCTACTTGTACTACTGATGATGCCCAACCATATAATCGTGATGAATGTTAAATAGTCGCAATACTACCTATGACTGTCATCTAAAAATCATCCAAGAACTGGACACATCCGTCCCCGAAAGTATGTTCTCGTGTGTTTTTGGTCCATTTCAGTTACATCAAATGAGAAGATCGCCGTGTTTTACTGCACGACCCTTACGCCTACAATTTCTATGGTATTTGTCCAAAGAAAACGTATATTCACTGCAAGACTGCCAGAGCTTGTCGGTAGGAACGCGCTGACCTTACTCGGGCTATGTCCGATGTAGCCAACGTTGTAATTGAAACGTCTGCGATGTGCTCTTATAAGCAGAAAGAGTGTTTCTTTCACTGTCACCATTTTGCCTTGTGATCGTCGAAAGTAACGAATCAAGTGGTGATTTGTTTCCTCTGCTTCGCATTCTGCGCACGCATGGTTTGATGAGTTTCTACCGTGGGCTCGTTCACACGCCTGGGCGTAAAAAGAATTTGTTACCGTGCACCTGTTTGCGAGGCTTGGGCTATTGCTTCAAGCAGAGCCAAAAAGGCGCCCGACACTTGTTCGTCTGAATGATCTCGGGTACCTTGCCTTTTGTACCTTTGTCATGTAAGGGCAGTTTAAACCAAATTTACAGATAATATAAGACAGCGGGGTCACTTAAGATGTAACATTAATCGTTCTCAATGAGCAACCTAATGTTTTTTCTAACAAGAAAACTCTATTATAATTTTTCATAGGTGAATTGGCCTTTTGTACTGTGCTTGACTCTTGCCTGTGCATGCGTAGGTTTGCTGTCTGGAACCACAGGTTAGTTTTGTTATTTGCGAGATGCTAGTTCGTTTAATCCGGGGATTTCAATGGCTGATTTGATCAAATTTATTGGCTAATCTGTGACTCACGGGGATGCACATTCAATTTGACTTCTTTATTTGAACAAAAACATAGAGACATGATAACATGTCGCTTCAAATAACGAAGCAACTTTTTTCTAATATCTCTAAAAGCTTTTGAAAAAGGTAAACCTGATATCAAAACGGAAATTAATTACGCTCTCTCTCTCTCTCTCTCTCTCTCTCTCTCTCTCTCTCTCTCTCTCTCTCTCTCTCTCTCTCTCTCTCTCTCACACACACAGTGATGATCCTGAAGATTTGGAGACCTTCAATGCTTAATATCGCAATAACTCTCCGGATTTATAACAAAAGCAAACCAACAAAAGAAAAAAAGGATAGTGCCTAGCTATTGTCACAAATGACGTTTATCTGTGCGAACATTGTGGTCTTTTACCTGATCGGTGACAGAACAAAATTTGTCTTTTGAAGAGCAGGAGCGGTAGAATATTAGCTGACTCAAAGAGCACCTAAAAGCCATAACATCAAGGCAGTTCATTTTGTGGTAGGCGTATTGTTGGCACTAACTGGATTTATGGGGTCGGTGAATGGACGGATGTGATGCACGCCACCCTGGGCAAAACATATCAGCGCTGCAAATAAGATCGACAGTAGAGTTTCTCACGGCTGAATAGACGGACAAGAAGTACGGAGTACAAGGGTAAACCTGATCCTCACCGTACAAATGAATTTGACAGCACCCTTTGATTTGTGATTGGACAGATGATAATATAGACCACCATATAGAAAATATATTAACGCTTACATGATCACGTTAAGTCATGGCTGCCGATGAAAAGGAGGATAAGTATATCGTTGACTTCGAATTTTTTTCTGAGCTGAAGATAACGCAGGGCAAAGAGCTAAGAGACGGTTATGAAAATTGGCAGCTGCAACGATTTCGTTTCAAAAAAATGTTCCAAAATATACGATATGCCTTAATTTCATCGGGCTTCAGTTCCACATGTTCTTGTCATGGCGTTTTTACTCTCTTTCTTTTTCCTTCAGAGGCTAATAAGTTGAGCGGACTATTTTGTGCATGCATTTATGCACTTGATTTGAATGAACGTGTCAAAAGAGGTTCCTTGAAGCGCTGTGGATGGTCAACTTGTCATTCAGATCGGTGTTCCAATTAGCTATGCGACGTTGAATGACTCAGGAACAGCTGTAACCCTTGCCGGCTATAAGGACAGGCAAAGTCAACGGCTTTCTTGTGTTCAGCTGCTGACAAGGATACCTCAACCAGACTGAATTCCTCTCATGTCCTCATTCAAAACATTTGCTTACAGCTGAACACTAAAGACACAGGATGAAGCCGATTGCAAATGTTCACAACTAGCCTATCTGTTGCTGTCGACCATTACGAGCGTAGGCCTATAAGTACTTGGACGCATGGTTCGGCCCACAACACGGGCAATAGGCCCAAATCGCCACTTTGAACAAGACAGATGCATCTGTATTCTATTTTTGGGGGGGGGGGGTATGGTTTTGAGGGAGTTGATCCCAAAAAGCCACTTTCTTTCCTAGTCACATGACCGAAACATTAACTGCATTATCACGTGACCGGGAATGTGATGACACATTTGCTGCTACAAGAACAACGTGTTAAACGTTATATTGTCATAAAACATTGAAAACCAAAGGGTTACGTTTTTTAGCCCTTACCTAGACCATAAAGGAGTCACGATCATGACCCGAAAGCAAACACTGTGCATGTTTAAAAATAGCATCTGTGGATCGTGTCCACCCAATGCTTTAAAAGTGAATGGTAAAATAAAAACGTCACTGTGATTAAATAACATAGCGTAGGCCTATAGTATAGGCCTAGGTCAAGCGATGGTTTTGAGATAGGCCTACTCAGGACGCTCATTAAGTCAGGCCTCAAAATTGTAGCCTATACGTTGATTTCGGATGTAAATGAACCGTTCAATGCACTTTTCATATTACATTATATAACGCATATCAAAGCGGTTTACATGAACCCCGTTGGGTTAAGGCCCACACGTCCACGCATGTAAGTATGAAAGTTTTACAAGCAAGCCGTGCCTGTTGGCAAGTCGGCATTTTTTCTCCCAGAATGTAAGATGTTCAAATCTATACACCCACCGCCAAGGTAAGATCGTGACAAACTGAGTTTTATGTCCGCACTTCGGCGTTAGGCCCATCAAGGTCCAGTATAGATGTCACCATCGAGGCCTAATGCCATCAGATTTTCTAGTACCTCGCCAATGCAGTTACAAGTCTGTGGAATATATCGTCCAACTAAAGCGAAAATGGCCTACGTCAAAATCGGGCACTTTTGAGTTCTATATAACAAAGGACAAGGAAGACCCTTCCTCTTCATGTTTTCAACGTTCATCTTAAAATATGTAAAAATTAAACCCTGTGAAGGACCAAACATTGAATGCAAAATGGCCCAAGTCATTTAATTTTTTTTTTAAATGGTCTGAGTCACATAACACTTTTGTTTAATCTTTCTGAACAACGGACCATTCATTCATTTCATAGGGACCAATTATATGTAAGATATTAAAACAGTGTATTTGATGACATGTTGGAACTGAGTACAAAAGTAGCTTTAGTTAAATCTATACTGATCAATATGAGCCTTGGCCTCAGTCAATTAATTCATTTTGGTCTTTATCACACCTATGTCATATTTAAATACATTTTGACTAAAGTCAGCCACATTTTGACCAAAAATTAATCTTTTTATGACTACATGAGGTACAGTATAACAAAAGTGTTATTTGTCATGAGAAACATGCTTAATCACTTCATTTCGTGATAAAGCCGGAAACTGTTGGCATGGAAGTGGGAAAGTTTCTTACGGTTTTCTCAAATTTGCCAAAAAATGACTTAGGACTGTTTTGCTTCAGTGAGACGATATGAAAATATTGGGCCTTTTATGCCGGCATATACGCTGACGCCAATAAAACTGGTCATTTGTTCTTTGAAATTGTTGAAACAACGGATATTGTTCTGCTTACTTTGAAAACGTTTAAACAAATACAATGTAGATAACCGTAACATAATGGTTATGTGCACATTATACGTAGGCCTACACTTCACCAGAAATGGAAACAGAAAAACAAGCGGTTAAATAAAGTATTCTTAATTTGAAAAAATACCTGTACCATTATCTACGTGAACTGTCCGTATTTCTTTGTAAGATTAGCGGTATTTGTGTGTGTGTGTGTGTGTGTGTGTCCCTCTTTCTCTCTGCTTGAAAGGGGCCAGGCGTTTCTTTGATTGCGTCCCGAGTCAAACAAAAGCCCAACCTCGTGTGATGTGGGACCAACTAAAGCGAAATATACCAACTTTAGTTCCTTGTTTCAAGTCGTTCATTAAACTCACCAAAAGCAGGCTTTGTATAATTTATTGCAATCGTGTAAGGATGTAAGCTTACCCTCATTTATATCTTGTCTTTTCCATTCGAGCTTATCAAAAAAGTCCGTCAATGATATCTAGCACAGTTCAATCACTACTAAAAAGTTGTTAATCGAGCTTCCCCCAATAGGCCTAGTTAGTTAATGACCTTGATTTACATTAGGCCATGACCTGGACCGCTGTAACATACTTTTGATATCACTGCATTTCTTTTCAAATGAATTTACTCCACTTTTTTCTGTTTCCCTTTGGTTTCTCTGACAGAAAATTTCGCCAAACAAATTTCACTGTTTACATGACTTCTTCGGGGTCCATTTCAAAGTTGTTTGGTGACCCAACCTAATCTAGGATGGCCTTGACCATAAATTCATTGTTACAGTATAGCTGAATAACCCTTTTTCATAATAGAGATAGCTATTTCGAACCGCAAAAAAAAAAAAATTAACTACGTATGACCCCTCTCTGACCTGAAGGTCAAGGTCCTATGGTGGCTGAATGAATATCTCTTATTTTTTTCAATCTGTACGAGAGATCTTTTAGATCTTAGCTTTGGTTTTTCACGAAATGTGTTTTGTAAGTAAAAAAACAAACAAACAAACAAACCAACACGAACCTCGAAAAAATTATTGCAAAATTAAGATTCAGTGACGCGTGATCAATAGAAAAAGATTGACAGACACTTACATGTATCAAAGTTTGGCGATGACGTGGGTTCCGGCTCTGGGTGAGGTCTAAAATGTGATCACGAACTAGTATTTTATGTTCTGGTGACTGACAAGCCATCCGGGGTAATAAAAAGGTCCGTCACTGGTTTTCTTGGAACTGAAAAATAAAGAGAAATACTGGTACGGGGGTTTGAGACAAATGAATGCAGCTTTCCGCTCTCATGATGCGATCATCTCTTCTAAAGTATACGCATGTACACTAATAAGTACCCGTATGTGCGCATACAGGCATAAAGCGTGATCTATTTCGATGTTTATTTTGCGTGTGTGTTTTGTTTTGTTTTGGTCTTTGTTTTTATTTGTGTGTTTTTTGTTTTGTTTTTGGAGGGGAGGGTGTTCTCACGTCTTTGTTTATATTTGTTTGCTTTTACATTTTCTGTTTGCAATTCCGCGGTCAGATGAATAGACCCTATTTGCTACTTATAAATTACGCTTGCATCGTATTGAGCATGCAATCGGTGTAAATAACGCCATTGCCAAGATCGTTAAAGATCGGACTACGACACATTGAGAATGTGCCTGTGACACATTGACAATGTGCCTGCGCTGCTGCTTGGCATGGCACGAATGGCACACAGAGAAAGATCACAGGCGGGTTTTCTTATCCTTCTCCAAGAGGTCCTTTCATGAAGTCCTGTGACAGTAGATCGGACGACGAATATTTAATTCCCATATATCCAAATTTTACTCGATTATATATATATATATATATATATATATATATATATATATATATATATATATATATATATATATATATATATATATATATATATATAGAAACCTGTCTATTGTGGACACCTGGGACCGGCAAAAAGTGTCCACAATTGGCAGGTGTCCAAACGGAGAGGTTTAACTGTATATATATATATATATATATATATATATATATATATATATATATATAAATCCGCTGCAGATGGAAGATCTCTGCAGAAATCCATAAGATCATGGGACAATACAGACAATTGGTATGTGTTTCACTGTTGTTTTCCTTTCAGTTTCAGAAACTATGCAACGCTACACACGGAAATCTGTCACATTTTCACAGGTTATAAGATACATACTGGAAGAATCTAACTTGTCATTTGTGGCATAGGCGTATGAAAATATTCCGAGTGCGAGAGCACCGATGCTGCTTGTGTAGTAATACTACACAAGCAGCATCGGTGCTTTCGCACTCGGAATCTTTTCATACGCCTGTGATTTGTGGCATCAGAAGTGTGCCAACGCACAGCTCAGCTGAATGCTAAGACAGTTGTTGCCCTCTCATTTTATTTCAGCATTGCAACGTTCATGAAAATACGTGCCATCACGAATGGTCTTACACACAAATCTCAGTAAAACTGTGTGCGTGTGTGTTTTTTTTTTTAAATTCAGTAAGGAGAAATTATGGTCCAACAGACGAAAATTTACATCCGGGCGCTTTTAGGTCAGTTGAGCGGGAAAAGGGTTAAACGTGAAAAATATATTATTAGGCTGGTCTCGTACATAGTGTATTATGTGCATATGGAAAAAAAACACGCAGATTTTTTAAAAAAATTTTTGTCGTTTTTTGTTTTTTGTTTTTTTGCTTTTGTTTCAGAATTCAAGAGCAGGTTCCAATAGCGATACAAATATCGTACGACAGTTATAGGGAATAAAATACAATCAACTCTATTTCTATACGTACAGGGAGATTTTTCACATTTAGACCGACCCTTTTTTGTTATATTAGCTGTCCATTAATCGACTCTATCCTTCTTAAAATAAAAAAGCATCAGATGCTTTTTACAAAACTGAACCATTTCTGATAATTTTGAATGGGGAAAGGTTAGATACGTAAGCATTGGCGTCGGGTCTTTTTCGGCTGCTTATTATTGAAGGATATTTTGCCGATTAAAATTTCGTATGTATTCAACTCCATACATGCGAGTAAATCGAGACAGTGTAATTTTTGCACAAAAATATACGCTTGGCTGTTTATGCCATTTTGTATGTAATTTCTTGGCTGTCACAGTATACAAAGTAGAATAATACCTTTTGTCACCGACATGCGTGTTCATGACACCCCATGGTGCAAGCTGTATAAGCCATCTGCATTGGCTCTTGTCTCAGTCGATAATAAAACCGACAGAAGGAGCCACGCCGCATAAACGTCCAGGTGGCAGGGTCCGAACAGTGTTCTGATACTTGTCCCTTGAAGATCTGCCATTATCTTTCAGCATTATAACGCCTTTTTCAAAATCATCTGTTCAACGTGTTTCTGGTAGAGTAACGTATGACGAACTAAATCTTCAATGTTACTCTATGTATACTTTTGAGGTAGGCAGGAACGGACATAGAGACTATAGAACTTCGATAACGAATTCCAGGTATTGATGAGCTTTGGTGGTTGATCAGGAGCTCATATTTATTGAGGAAAACAGAATTTAATACCTTTTAGCATCCTTGTACACCGTACGGGAAAAATGACGGCATGCATAAAAATCGACGTACGTTCCATGTATGTGGTGGTTAACATTAAACTGACGATCTGCTTACGTAAATATTATTAGTTTGCCTTTTTCGTGGATTAACGTTATGTATCTGCTTAAATTTGATGATTAATTCTCATT
Source organism: Hermodice carunculata (assembly GCA_964020975.1). Taxonomy (NCBI): domain Eukaryota; kingdom Metazoa; phylum Annelida; class Polychaeta; order Eunicida; family Amphinomidae; genus Hermodice; species Hermodice carunculata. The sequence continues at coordinate 60,437,218 of OZ026629.1, read as the reverse complement.
GAAGCTTGTAATAAAGAAATCACAGCATAATTATTTCATTTTATAAATAATTCTCATGCATTGAACCACATAATAAACAAATCACAGCAGAACTATTCCAGTTTATCTTTGTTAACACTTATTGTAATCTGGCATCATTTGGTCAACTTGCTTCGCTCTGTGCGTTCGTAGCACCCAAGCGCAATATGTGATACACCTCATAAGTGTCAAGTCGTTTGTAGTTTGTTTTGTTATACTATGGTTCCAATGTGTGGTTGAACGAAGGGTACTATAAGGGAAGACCAGTATAGTGACCATCTAGTTTGTTAGTTCAGCCCCTACCGCAAGGTGTCACCTGGAACATGACTCAGTGCAATTGGACTCGGTGGGTCAGGAACATTGTGCTTCCTCCGTGGAAATCTATATAAAGTTAACTGAGTGTGGCATTTATGAATAATTTTCTGGCTTATCCAATCATGGCAGAAGTTCGGCCTAGGATTTTATCATCGTAAACAAGCATTTTTAGTCTGAAACTGGCATTCCAGTTTGGCAAAACGGGTAAAGACTCTGAAGGTGTAGAATGTTTCATTCTTTCACAATGGTGCAGGAGAGCTGCTTGGTAAACATTGTCTCACCTTCCTGCATTTGATTGAACTTTTAACAAGTGACACCTAATGATACAGGCTGTACTACCAGCTTGGCTTGGCTCTATTCTCAAGCAATGGTCAGACTGCCTTTTTTTTAATGCTTTTTACGGTGCCTGGTTGGCTGGCTGGCTTGGTGAGTTGGGAAATTGGAGAGCAAGAGTGAGTGAAGGAGGACGATGGAGCAAGCAAGTCAACAAACGAGACAGAGTGAGCAAACAATGTGTCGGAGCTGGTATGGGGAAAATGGAAGGTCTGATACCTTTTCCCAGCCTGACCACCTAACATGCCTGCACGGCATTAGTCTAACTAGGCAGTAAAACCTGCTAACCAGGCAACCATTTGCCCACTCACTGTGTAAATATTTTGTTTCTTAGTTCTATTGGTCGATTGCAAATGACCAATGGCACATCAGTGAAGGCATTTCATCAGCGATAGTTCACGAGAGTACATGAAGAGAGATATTCAAATCAATTTAGTGCGAAGAGCGACCCTGTTGAAAGTGCCAAGTAGCCCCAGATCACACAGTGTACATAAAAGCTGGTGACAAAATGGATGAAGAATAGCCCGTCATATCAATCGTTCATACTGACCTTATATATCTCATTAGCTGATGCATTGGAAGGAAAGTGTAGTTGGTGACCTTGTTGTCAATTACAAAGGCAGGTAGGCCCGTGGCCCAGGGTGGTCTCATTTATCACATGCAAAAATCATCTACCCTGATATTCCTTGTGATCTATGTTTGCAGAGAGAAAATACTGAAGGACAATTGCTGGGCTTTTCGACCAATGAAGCTGTGGAAAGTGGACCCAACAATATACGAGGCCTTATCAATGGCCAATGGAAAAGCGGTATGACTTTCGGGATGATATTTGTCCCCCCCCCCCCCCCCCCAAAAAAAAACGATGAAAAAGGTGGATATGGTGTACCAAATGACAGGTCTACCAAAAACATGTAAAATTATATATATATATATATATATATATATATATATATATATATATATATATATATATATATATATATATATATATATATATATATATATATATATATATCCTGGGTTGTACATGCTCTTGGAGCTTCGCACTTGAAACGGGGGTTTATATCAGTTGGTCTGACGAAAGCTTAATTTTGCATGGGGCCAGCCTTACAAGTTATCGTTTCTTCTAACAATGATTTAATATTTCCAGGCGTCATTGTCGTTTTTAGATAAAGGTTGGACATGTTAGGCACATCAAAGACTGCCTGCTTAAAACTGCATATTGCCAAACATGGAGTAGCCAAGGACAACAGGAGTTTGTATTGCCAAAGTTCAGTAAGAGCCCTCTAGCCGAACACTTCCGTGCACGAGAGGAACATGTCTACAAGCTTACTGCATTTTTAACAATATAATACGTCACGAATTAGGAAAAGTAAAAAAAAAAAAATGCAGCACGTCTGACTGCATAAAGTCCTTGGTCAGTACCTGGACAGAATCTCATAACACTTCGGTACAAACATAATATGCATAACGATATTAACACCGACCTTGTAAGAAATGAATGGATGAGGTCAATTGATCAACCTATGCTCAGTGTAAGTTCAGTGGTCAAGGAAATGATAGCGGTGCGTGATGGGTTTTCTGAATGTATCTTGGATACAGAAGATGTACAAAATCACGACCCAGGGATGGTCGTTTTACAGCTGTGCTACTGCTTATACATTTTCAGTTTCAGCCTTCTCCTGATTGTCTCATCTGTATATACTACATCCACCATTGTATTTTATTGTTACAGTCTCATTTGTTTATGCAAATGAAGATTATATATATATATATATATATATATATATGTGTGTGTGTGTGTGTGTGTGTGTGTGTGTGTGTGTGTGTGTAAATTTTGCTGAAAACCGCATAGAACTCTTCAAGCCAAACACCTCTCTAAGGGGAACATTTTCTTTGGTCCCAATAGCGTTCAGCACAGGGAGGTTTGACTGCTACTGAAATTTCATATTTTACAAACCTGGATGAGGTTTAAATTGACGTTCCTTTCTTCATAAACTTCAGAAAGATCAATCATTAGCGTTGTATGAGCATGGTAAAAAAGGGGGGGGGGGCGGGGTGTCAGCCATGCTTCGTTTGGACTTTGTCTGCATGCAAACGACAGTATGGCTCATCATACTTAGATCTCACTGTGCCGTGGTAAATGGATAAAAGTCCGAATGGGATTAAGTCAGTTGTGGTATACCACAAGAGATTGTCCTTAGACCGATACTTTTTGTAATGTAAATTACTGACCTGCTCATTATAACAGCATGTGACATATTCCCTTTTTGCAGACGACACAAAGATCTTCAGACATATTTTGTCTTTGGAGGATCACCAAAAGTTACAAATAGATATGAATAAATGGCAAGACAGGTCAGACCTATGGCTTCTACACTTTCACCCAGATAGATTATGCAGAGGAACAGAGCGAGATAATCACCCAACGCAGTTCTTGACAAGAGATGTATTTTGTACATGAAGTACAGAATGCAAGTAGCGTTAAAGAGCATGGAGTTACCACGGACAGTGCATTATCATTTGAAACACATATTCAACAGAAAATTGCTAAAACTAATATTATATGGTGGGTCTGATTCGCAGAACATTTACCTATTTGGATGAAGAGGGTTTTCTACTTTTGTAAAAAGCCCTGGAGAACGCTGATGCAGATTAGATTTCCTTGTGAACTAAAATTAATTGATGCGTGGAAAAGACACAAAGTTGACGCCTAGCCCCAGGAATTAGTGCAGAGAGGTTTGCCCCACCCCCGCCCTAAAACCTCCAACCTTATCGTCCGCAGATTAACCGTTGTAGTGCTAATCGCTGCTATAGTTTTTTCTCATTATCATTAAACATATAACGGTAAAAGATTCAAATTCCTCATGAAGATACCTTTCATTCAAATACCAGCAAGCATAGTCTAAAACAAAAAGTAGTCTTAGTCAACAGCTTTCCTCAGGACACTGCGCGCAGTGTCATGAGGAAAGCTGTTGGCTTAATCTTAAGTTAGTGCGTTAAGGGAAAGAGGAGACACGATTGAAACTTTGAGATCTTAAAACATATGATTGACAAGCTACCTGCGAAATTTAACTCTCAATACAAATGGCACCAGAGGCCATTCTTTCAGACTGGAGAAGTCACAATTTACCAAACAATTACGAAAAAAAAAACAACTTCGCCATGAAGACTTTTCTAAACTGTTGGAACAATTTAACGCAAAAACCTGTAGTTCAGTGCAAAAGGGAATTAGATAACCCGTGGAATAGTGCTGAGATCAGATATAATTACCACACCGCACAGCCATGTCAGAGAAATGACAATGCTTACAAGAGACAAACAGTAACTGATCTGGAGATAAAGGCCTAGGCCTGCATCCAGAAAATGACAATAAGTAAAGCTGAAGCCCGGGTAGCTCCACAGGCCTTCGCTGCGGCGCCTAGCGACCAGGCGACAATTAATGGTAGCACGCGCCCTTTTTTCTGTTTTACGTATTACCTACAACACCTGTAACACGACCTAGGCGTCTCGTTGCAGACTGTCACAAGTTCCTATTGCTATATTTTTCTTGAGAATCTGTCCGAGATACATAGGGTGACGTCGGTTTGAAATCGTCTGGCCTTGCCATTTTATCGTGCAATGAAAACTGCACAACCACAGTTAAAGTGCTCCAAGTCAGTTATGTCAACAGTCATCATTTTTACTGCCAATAGGCTTCGTGTTTAGTTTACATGTAACGTTATCTGTGTTAGAAGTCTCGCGTCAATCGTGACAGCAATGATCGCGGGTGTCAGAATCATGAAATTTGGTCAACGTTGAATGTGATGTTTAAACTCAAATCTTTACTTGCTTCACAAGAGTGCATACTGCAACAGAGACAAAAAAAATGCTACCGATCGGGTATATGCGATACCGGTGATGCCACCCGTCATGTACTGATCCATCGCTGCTATATTTACAAGTGAACACATCTGTAGGAAAAAAAAAAAACCAAACAAATCAGTCTCATCTGATTGGCCAATCGGGGTCAACAGTAAGCGGTTCGTCATATAATCTATGTCCCAAAGATCCTCCATTAACCACTAAATTCGTATTTTGGAATGTGAAACGCCACAAATGCACCTTTTACGATGACACAAGATTAAATGCAGAAGACAAATATTTAAGCATGAAGCTTATTATACATCGAGGTGTTGGTAATGCACTGCAATTGTCCTTGCATTCAACAGCATCAAAATACTTCCAAAAAGATCAATATTGGACACATTGGAAACGAAATATCGTATGATGCGAGGTATATTGCTGCCCTATATTACAACAGTGCAGCACTGTGCTAATGTACAACAGTACTGCACTCTGTTAAAACGTACATGCTGCTGGTAACATAAGATTGATGACAACCAAACAGTAAAACTCTTTAGTGATTAATAATGGTTATACTCTGTACTCGTCTTTCGCTCTGTGAGTGTAAGGTTTGCTTGATACTGGTTGCGTTAGCGGCCCTTAAGCTTTGATTTAATTAATTTAGAAAGAGTAGGGCTTTGAGACAAAATGTCCTTCTCAGCTATCAAATTTAGTGTTGAAAGTCATGTACCTGATCCTGTAAGTATATGTCAGAAGGTAAACAAGGCTACCACGTTGAGAAAATTCTGATTTAAAGTGGCCGTTCATTAGAGCATACCGGCATTACAGCTGACTCTCTATGATGTCTGTAACAAAAACGTCTTTTTGAGTCCACTTCTAGCAGCTATAATGGTGTCCAATATTAATATCGAAAGCCATATGTAACAAAGAAAAACATGACACCAACGTGCATTGGCGATTTCATATCCTCAGATTACGGATTTATATGTGCATTTGGATTTGGTGACGGCAGACGCTCTCGAATTATGAGCCTGGTACTGTCTCATGGAACCCGTGCTAACTGTCAGCTATGATAGTCCTTCTTCGATCATGCTGTATCTTTAATCAAAAACCGTTTTAACATGTATGTACACACACACACACACACACACACACACACACACACACACACACACACACACACACACACACATATATATATATATATATATATATATATATGTATATATATGTATATACATATATAGGTATATATCATTTTATATGAAATGTGACACCATGGAGGGGGAATTACTACCAAAAGACAGGTTTGCGGGTATGATTTGTTATTTGGATACTATCATAGCGTTGGTTTTATGGTGTGGGAAGTATACAAAAGGGTTTAAAATGACGGTTGACACCACTGCCAAACACCACATTAAGGCGAAGCTTGCAACTATAATTGCAGATTGAATCATATCGCTGTAAGCTTATTTTCCCAGACCCGCATGCACATTAACCAACAACGCGGATTGACCAGCAGGGAGACACAAGAAATATGCATATGCCCAGCATAGAAGATGGACTGAGTCAGGTTCCAATGCCAGGGCAGCGTGAATCGTGTCATTTGTTATGTAGATTTTAACGACTGTGGTACCGTAACATTTGTCTGGGGGTGATTTCTGATATAGACCTTATTGTGCTTGCAGCAAATATGAGCAAGGGAAGGTAACGAGGCGTGCTGTGGATGGACGTGAAGCCAACATCATAACTCTGTTGCTTGTATAGTGACCAGGTATACCGGCGATCTAAAGCAACGGAACACCGACAACACACCATGTTGCGGCAACTTCTACCTCTTGGAATTATTCTACTGCTACCGGATTTTTACCACCTGTCGCAAGCACTGAAAGTGGTCAATATTGCTGCAATTTTACCTGCTGGGGAATCGCGGGCTTTCTCCATACATCGGGTCGCACCAGCCATAAGCTTGGCGCTGGAAAAAGTGCACAACGAAAGTTTGATGCCCCCTAATGTGACATTTAGTGTAAAGTATGCAGATTCTAGATGTGACATTTCAGACGCCGTCAACCAAGCTTTTAATTTTTACCTGCGGGAGAACCCGCATGTGTATTTCGGTCCATGTTGTGATTACCCCGCCGCAGGGGTGGCTCGGCAACTCCGCTATTGGAATTTACCGATGCTGACCGCGGGCGCCATGGCATTTGATTTTGGAATCTTAAAAAAGATATCATTTCCCATGTTAACAAGGGTCGGGTCAGATTTTAATGCATTGGCCAACTGTGTCCTGGATACCGTCAAATATTTCTCGTGGAAAAGGATAAAATTGATATATGATCCAAAGGGTCAAGAAAATATTGTGCCCGATTTCTGTCACTTGGTCGTGGATACATTGCACAGAGCAATTATTACTCAAAAGACATTGGAACAGGACTACTACAAGATGCTGGACCTAAAAGTTATGAAAACAAAGATGGCTGAGGAAATTGGAAGAGAATATGCAAGTAAGTTTGCTCTTCCTTCTGTTTTTACACAAAAAAGGTCCAGACACAAATAGAAGTGGCTGTGGTGGTGTACTTTCTCCGTGTGCCCCCCCCCCCCCCTCCTTCCTCGCATTTGACTGCATTTGTGTTGCTTAACTTCCAATGTTCCTTATCGTAGATGTCAAACCTGACACATTGTGGCCATATACAAAAGAATTTTCATCTGATACCAACTTTAAGATAAAAAATTAAGACGAACTTGTTTTGATGCCAAAATGAACCAGTCCTGATTCCAATAGCACACTAACAATTCTACTGTGAACCAAACTCCTTTTATGGCTTTTGCACAAAACATATGTACTAACATATCAGAATTAAGGCTTAAACCTACTTTGATCCAAAATTTGATCTAGTTTTAAAGATAAAGTGGGAACAAACCAAGATAAATTTAATACAATGGACACATTAACCACGAAGTGAATATTATGGCCAAGAACATTTATCTGTAAACCTGGTAGTTATGATTAAATATTGGGCCAAGTATGAAGTACTTCCGGGTCAATAGCACATCAGTTTAATTTGGGATCAAATTCAGGATCAGATCAAATTCTTTGTGAATATGGCCACTGGACATATATTCTATTTCCTTATGTTTACTGGTAAGGCTTGTCAAAGAACCATCAATATTAGGCCTTTGCAAGACGTTGCTGCATGCAGGAACATTCAAGCGATTAAAACAGTTGTCACTTTGAAGGTTGGTTTCAAATGATTTTCATTACTTTCCGCCACCTCTCCTGCTCTGAGCAAACCGAATTACACATTTCCAATATTTAGCTGTCCTGAGCGGAAAATATTGAAAAGTTACTTTCATTTTGAAAAGTTGTATAGACTCTGCAATGATTGATGGCGTAAAGATGTCCGTGAATGGGGTAGAGTTGACACATGGGTTGCGTCGTATCTACAGACGTCCACTAATAAGTTCATAGTTAGTACAAAGGATGCCCTGATATCTCTATATCGGATATTGGAGATATCGGACATTATTGTTTTTACTGGATATCTAGCCGGTTATTGGATTGAAGATATATGATACCAATGTCGAATTTTATTAAATAGAAGCGTGCCCTTAAACATTAAAAGCCATGTCATTTTTTCCCAACGCTTTTATAAAACCAACGAACATCACGTTGGAAAAAAAAGTAAATTACAATCTTCAATATGTGTTCGACTTGCCCCACCCATCCCTTTTAGTTGCAATCCAACTCATCAGTCCGCGCTATGCCAGCATAGGATTGGTACTAGCGTACATGGCTCAAAGGTGTTTTTTTCCAATAATCCTTTCGCGAATTTGCACTGGCATTCTCCATTCGCCGCACGATCAGGGAATTCAGATCCCACCAGAAGCATCAAAAGAAGATCATTGGTATTCATTGCTGGAAACGTTCACTTCTGAAGTGTCAGAACTAAGAAAATACTAAAGTAGACGGTACAGTAAGCACATACACGTTTTCACGTAATTATGATCGCTCATAACAAAAGGGGTGATCTGGGTTGATTAAATTTCTTGACACACAACCTTTCATTCCCATGATGCATATTTGTGACACCTACCAAACCCATGTCATTTGAGGTCAGGTGTAAAAGTTGGTCAGCAAAGCCCATTACATTACAGTGAACCTAAAAGTCCTGAAAGTTTCACCCTGCAAGCGAGGAAGAATTTGGTATTTATCCTCTAATCTACCTGAAGTACATATAAAGTCATTGTGCAATTACACCCTGGTGTGATAAAATGCTGGTTTAAACCTTATTTGACAATTTTGCAGAGAAGTTAAATTTATACCTGCTATATACCAAAAGGTGAAGATCATGGAAAGGGACCACAAGATGTGGCCAGGTAACCATGAGCAGGATGGGCAGCATCATCTTTAGGTAAATTTAGAACTAACCCAGATCTCTCCCATTAGGGTGCGTGTGAAAGTGTGTATCGTTTGGAACTATAAATGGTTTCCCTAGGAAGTTTTTATATACAATTTAATTGCTTTTTACTTGGCGTCGAATAACTCCAAGAAAAATTGGATGTCAGATAAAAAATTCACATCGGATGATTACAAGTCATTAGTTTTCCTGTCCTTCCCCCTTCCCGCCAGAATGATGGTCTTATCTTCAGCCTTTGTGATACTCAATGATGAATACAGAGCATCCATTAAACTACAGAGCACGTGTATTGTTTGCGACATAATCAAGCAGATCAGTATTAAAAAAAGAAAAAAAAACCGTTCAATTTATTTTTTAGCCGTACTATCCGTTCCTTTTGTCTGTATGGGTCACTGATATAGATGGTTAAATTGACTGACATGAAATATTTTTATTGCATCCAAGAAAGCAATCATACCATGTATCGTGATTGAATAGAAGGATACAACTGTTCTTTCCACGGTCATTTCTGTTTATATATATATATATATATATATATATAGTTGGCCTGTTGAAAAATTATGATTCAACTGGAAGCGAACTGAGTGAAATAAGTGACCAAAGTCTATTTGTGTTCTTCATCTGATTGCCCTGTGCCTTGTGCCTTGTGCCTTAAGCGTGGCAGAGAATGGATCACGCAAGAAAACATGCATTTGTATAATTTGCATGACAAGATCTTTGCAACGTGTACGTAAGATGGGGCTACAATTAATATATTGTTGTACTCATAGTTTGTAATATCCGCCCTATTATTACTTGTAATTTATCTGCGAGTTGCTTTCCATTATAATCGAAACGGAGACAAATTCTGACGCAACAAACACCTCAGAAAGAAGTCAAAGTTACTGTGACTCAGCCAGAGTGCTTATCAAACACTAGACAAAGCAAGTCAACTTCTAATGTGCCATATCCAAATGTCCCACGCAATCCCAAACCAGCGGTGATGGTTAGGTTCCCAAGTCCTAAGGCCTATTCATGCGTGTAGCCCATAGCTGTACCAGTGTACTGAAACTGCTGGCAAGATACTCAGTGTGCCCTTACAAGAACCAGGGAGGTGTACACCTCCCTGCAAGAACAGTCTGTGCATCTTTTTCAGACGCAATGAATTTATACTGTCTTATCATGCCTGTATGGATTTCAAGGAGCTCATCTGATCATACCGATTTACATCACTAGGAAATTTAAAGATCTGCCAGGAAGCTTAGGGCGGGTGACGGCAACGACATTTTGTTTTGTTTTGTTTTTGTTTTTGTTTTTGTTTTTGTTTTTGTTTTTGTTTTTGTTTTTTGTTTTGTTTTTTTTGTTTTGTTTTTGTTTTTGCTTTTTTCTTTTTTTTTTTTTTTTGGGGGGGGGGGGGGTTGTCTAGCAGGATGGTATAGCCAAAGGTCCTGCAACATAATTTACCAATCGCCATTACGAATCCCTGGTACATATATCTGTAACAGCCTTTCGGGTAAATTGAGAGCCACCCCAATGTATACGTTGCTGTCTCGACCTCCAGCATTCAAGTCAGATCAGTCAATAAGAGCTAGAACATATCACCATATTGACCTTTATATATTAACACGTTCCTTTAAGAGAGTTGTGTATCGAAAAAGTGCCTGAAAACTCGGATTCACAAACTGGAACTATCCATTCAAAGACCGCGAAAAGGGGTAAACAACAGGCATAAAATCACAGAAAAGTTGGTGACCACATACCACGTCAACCCCGTTTTGTCTAAGTAAAGCAGACCACCAAAAGCCTCTGGGAATGTATCTTTTGCGAGAGATACTTCCTTTAAACCGAGCCGTTGTTTTCACCAGATTGTACTCCCCTCACTTTAGTGAATTTTATCTCATAAAGCGAAATATGATGTATGAAACTTAAGACACTAAACAGTCTGTTTGAGGATGCTTATGGTTGTGACGCTTTCTGTATTTTCGCCGAGCTCAGTGGAAGCCGCTGATATTTCAGTGAATCCTAGGGTAACGTTGTCTGTAAAGCAGGCCTTCTAAAAAAAATACAAACAGTGTGCTTTGCGGGCAGATGATAACGTAGCATTTCGTAGAATTATAAACCCGCAGGTTTGGACTTTGGTTACTAACAAAAACCTACGTCACTGTACAAACAAGACAAATTTCAAATGAACTTATATCACGTTAAGTACAACCTTTACTGAAACTAGAATGTAAAAGAACAATGTAAAGACGACATGAGTAAATAAACTTCTAAGAAACCAAAATAGGAAATGACTCGCGGCAGCAGAAGGCCCGGCGTCACAGGAATGAGTCTCGTGTTATGTGACTTTCTTTTTAACCCCGTTGACACTTAGGTAACAGCTTTCCTCTACCCAATCTCAGTGCACAGAGTATACTAAGAACCGTCGACCTATAACATATCATTCTTAATCGGACATGCAAGACAAGTCAAGGAAGACCGCATGATTTTGCAGTAATATTTCCCATGATGATGTTCTGAAGTTTCACGCGACTATGTTCACGTACAAACTCTTCAAATATGAGTCGGTGAAGTTCTTTAGGTTTCATGCAAAAAGTGTGCAGGTATGTGAACGATGCGTTTCTGGCTTCTGAAGATGGAAGGCATGTTAATCGACACGAATTGAAAATATTATACTAGTGCAACGGCAGCGAGGGCTGTAATATATCCTAGTGATAAGTGACAATGTGACAATGGTACATGCTGAGAATCTCTCAATCAAAGATGTACACAGCCCAATGTATCGAAACTGCAATTATCGCGGAACAATATTTTATCAGCAAAATATTATTGCTATATCCATTGCCTTGTCTATGCATAGGAGCCCATCTTGATACTCAGTGGCATTTGTTACAGATAAGTGGTCAATCATGTCTATACATGAGAGCGACTACTTTGTTACACAGTGGAATCTTATTTTGATTTTCACCAATGTCAGATTTTTCTTGTTTTAAATTGGACTTGGGTCCCCCATGGAATAAGAGGTGCACATATATCCGTTTGTCAACTTCTATCTTCGTGTTAAATCTTCCGAAAATAAGCGAGGGAAGTTCAACACTACCTTGGTGGCTCTTTTGGGATCCAACACTTATCGATTCCTGTATTTGTTACCGTTAAGCCCTCGGTCACCCCTTTGCGGACCATTTGTGCCAATAATCCTGAGGTAGTCACAGATATCAATTTTTCATCAAAGCCATACAGGGGTGAATCTCAAATGGCGTTACCACAGGGCTGCCTAGGTCACTGGTATTTTTCCGATACAGTTTCCTTTCATATTAAGCTAGGAACGCTTCGTCAATGCACTTGTACGATTTACGAGGACAAGTAAACTCTAATCACTTGTTGTAAAAAATTTCCCAAACGTCTTGAATGCCACTGCCCAGATTTTCGCTAAAATTTTTCTGCCCATCTTCTGCGTCAAAAAGAAACTCCTCTCTCAAATGACGCGCAGTTATGATTTCATGGCCTTTTGCGTGTGTTTGTTTTGTCTTGCACTGCGATTCACTTATCTTGTAACACTTATTTATTAAATATATCCCAATATGATAGGTAAGTAATACGGTGTTTGCCACTTCATTTGCTTCATTTATTAAACCTGATCATTCATAGGTAGAACAGCACGGTTCATAAGACCAATGTATTTCATAGGCATATTCATATGGTTCATGCGATGACTAGTACGTTTCACATGAAGACCAAAGTCTGATCAAGTCACACTTGAGCTGGGGCCATGGAAGCTCGGGGTTAGCTGTTGCCATGGACGTTTATATTTATTTGTGACCATGGAGAACCCTGTGACCATACATGACTAGGCTTAACTGCTGCAAAAGACTATCAAGTTTGACTGTGTCGTGGGAGAACGTGGCTAATTGTGGACATAAAGGTGACATTTAACTGGGATTATGGAAGATCAAACTTAATTGTGCCTCAATACCACTGAGGGTAACCGTGGCTATGGAAAAATGTGTAAATGTGACCATTGAAGACAAAATTTGACGGCGGCCACTGAAACCCGATTCTTTCCTGTCACTAACATGCAACATTGTGCTTCGAGAAACAAGCTGCGCGAGATGAACGTCAACGCGAGTTCTGCATCGCAGAAGAAGTCTTGGTTTGAGCTGAAGCCTTATTTTTTTACTGGTTTACAGAAGAGAGACTTCACCAAAACCTTGAAATAGTTTCCAGAAAAGTTACAATTTGTCAACCCCCAAAGACGCGTGACCTGCAGGTTCTTGTAAAAAGCGTATGAAATTAAAGGAAATAGTCAATTTTGCCTGAAAATCCCTGTCATTTTAAGAACTTTTTTGAGTGTCCAAAACGGGAGATTCCCATGAAAACGGGAGAGTTGACAGCTATGCAATTTAAGTTGACTTCATGGGTGTACGCTCCACGTGGCCATGTCAGTGAACCTCCTGTGCCCAGTGTCAACACCAGTAGGGCTTAATGGTGAGGTGGACAGAAATATTCATGATTAGTGGGAGAACCCGCATTTCCCTAAAATGCAAGGAAAAGCCCAACAACCCCGTATGTGTCTTGTACAATTGAACAAACAGAAAGTCAGTAAGAAGTGGTGTTTAGCGAGTGTTCGCGGGCACACATGATTTTGCCCGCTCAAAAGTTGTCTTCTTGCTGGTGTCTCGTGACGCTGTAGATAGGCGTCTTCAGCATATATCCATGTTATTACGAGCACAGCATGGTTATAAGGTAGCAATTAAGGGCTTATCAACTGGGGTCTTTTTTTTGCCTCAACATAGATCCACAGTAGAAATAAAATTGAACCTTCTGCGGTATCAGAATCGGTTCAGAAGGAAGCATCTAGCCAAAGGAGTCAAAGGGCAGAAATCTATTAATAACGTTAAATGACACCTTAATTGGTGACAATATGGAGGACAAAGCTGAATTCTTTCTCCATGGTGAGAACAAGCTCGGCTGTACACGCCGCCCCCCTGTTTTTACAATGATTATTTTCATGGCCGCTGAGAACACTTGCTCTCTCGACTGTTCACTATAATTGCATACTAGTAGGCTTACTGCTGAATCCGCCAGTGAAACTCCTCAGTGCTGTCTCCTTGGCGGCATAAATACACGTTTTAGTTGTACAGCATTGGCACGGAGTCTTTAAAAGACTGTAATACGGATGTGCAGAATTAGGTCATTTGAACACATTATAGCGATAGCGTTTGCAATTAAGCTGTTTTGGAAAGGCCGTCTTGTACAAGACACTGATGGTCATTGCTGTAATCAATTCTTCGCGTTGTTTATTACTTAGGTGAATTTCTCTGTGCTATAAGGTTCCAGTTATGTTTCGTGGCACAGGCTTAAGAGGCATTTCCACTTAACTGGACTTGCGGGCACGTCCTTATAAATCGTTAATGACGCAGCTCTAAGGTAAATTACATATTGCTTTTTGAAAAATTTTTGTTTTCGCTTTCGTTTCAGTACATATCCTCTTATAATATCCTCTGCCCCTTTTTTTCTCTTTGAATAATCCAAATCCCTAATATATGAGAGGCGTGATAGAATTTGAAAAGATGTTGTGCACACATTCGCGTGATAGAATATTGTTTAATTACTTTCTGCTGAAATCATTCCCAAACCTCTCGAATTTAAATTGTCGCCTGCCTGAATGTTTTTACTTAAATCTCATGTACCTAGAAAACATATTTTGCTGAGAGATGAAGAAGGTACCTATTACGATTGCGCGCCACAGGTCAGCAATTTTCTTTGGTGCGGGTTAGGCGCAAGTCTTCTTTTGACCAGCAAATGATCTGATACAGGCACAATAAGCACGTAATTCATACATGCCGCCACATGGGAACGTCCGGTCTGCATGAAAATAAAGTTTCCTTCAGAAAGCGTTCGTTTATCTTCTTTAACCTCAAGTTCTTCCTTTGTAATCTTGAACGTATGAAGTGGTTCAAATATCAACGTTTATAGTTTTTTTATTTTTATTATGTAAACGTTTTGCTGTGATTGTCATTAAAGGATTCAATGTAGGTCCCAAAAGTGAATCTAACATTTTTGTTAAAGTTAAAAGTTGCCAAAAAACTTGTATGCTGGTAATTCTAGTTCCTTTGTTCGTTGTATACATATACATACATCACACACACACACACACACACACACACACACACACACACACACAGAGAGACATACACATATTATATATATATATATATATATATATATATATATATATATATATATATATATATAATTATGTGTGTGTGTGTGTGTGTAATTTTAATTGTGACGGTTTGTGTACAGCTGTGGTTTTGTTACCCTCGGCACATAAAGTGCCGGAGTGTATCGTCGTCCCCTGCGTCGTCTGTCCGTCTGTCTGTCCGTCCGTCCGTCTTGTCGACGTTACCGCGATATATAAAAAAATATTCACCGTAGCTGTACCCATCTTTTTGTGTGTGTGTGTGTATGTGTGTGTGTGTGTGTGTGTGTGTGTGTGTGTGTGTGTAATTTTAATTGTGACGGTTTGTGTACAGAATCATACTTTTTTCCAGTGGTTTTGTTACCCTCGGCACATAAAGTGCCGGAGTGTATCGTCGTCCCCTGCGTCGTCTGTCCGTCTGTCTGTCCGTCCGTCCGTCTTGTCGACGTTACCGCGATGTATGAAAAAATATTCACCGTAGCTGTACCCATCTTTTTGTCAGAGATGCACCTTGTAATGGACCACGTTGCTATCAAAAAACCAGCTTCCTTTAATTATTTTGAACTTATGAAACTTTTAAAGTATTTATTTCAAGGCCGTCTGAGTGGCGCACAAGGCGACGACGTTACCATAATATCTCCAAATTTATTCACCGTAGCTTTACCAAATTTTTGTTACAGAAGAACCTTATAGTGGAACAGGTTCCTTTGTAAAAGCAGCTTTCTCTTTATATTTAAAATTTTTATGAAACTTTAAAGTATTTATTTCAAGGCCGTCTGAGTGGCGCACAATGGGAGTTCGTTACCATCATAAATTATCTCAACACGGATCCATCTCAGCCTCTTTCACCAAACTTTTATCCGAGATGCACCTTATAATGGACCATGTTCCTATTGAATACCAGCTTCCTTTTATTATTTTAAACTTGTAATGAAACGTTTGGAGTATTTATTTGAAGGCCGTCTGAGTGGCGCACAAGTGGGCAATGTTTCCACAATTTCCAAAGCATCCGTCACAGCTTCATCAAATTTTTGGTGCAGTTACACCCTGTTATGTCTCCTGTCCTTAATAGAGGTTACCTACAAATACTTCTATGTATTGTAGTGGAAAATATTCACTATTGAAAATCCCAGCTTTGAGTGGCTAATTATCATAAGCATGTTCTGTTAACTTCTGTTTATGTGCAATTGACACGAAGCCTGATTCTCCAGTCCAAATTTAAATAATGAGTAAGAGCATAATATATGAACACATTCAAAATTGCTCTCTCATTTTATAGATAACAATACGGAAATTGTATGTAAAGTGTTCTACTGAAAGTAAAAAAAAAAAAAACAGAAGAAAAATTGCATAATTGAGGAACAAAATTGTGGGCGCCGGGGGTAATCCGTTCTCTGAACCCTATTTTTTTTGACCTACAATAGTTTAAAATCATGAATAACCAACCGATGCCATTTCTCATGTGCCCAATGCATGTAATCCATATTTTTCTGTTGACGTCGGCCAGCATTTGCAAGGGAAATACGACAAGGAAACATAATCGAAGCAGTAAAAGTAACAAGCACCACAATAATTAGTCTCTAATTATTCTTTTCTTTAGTTGTCTTACATTGAGAGCACAGAAACAATATTTGACTTTTGTTGGTTTGAGGCTGCATTTTTTTTTTAATTATACAAAGTGGTTCAGCTGCATGTGGCTTCGAGTCAATGCAAGGTCAATTTCACAAATTGACTCCTTCCCTGCTTTGCCAGATAATTTGCCTGGCTGTAGAGCTATTAATCGTGAAACGATCATATGTATAACTTGATCAACGGCAGAATGAAAAAAAATTCTGGCAAATTTTGACCGCCTGGTATCCCAAACAAGGCTGAAAGCACGCATCCGATTAGCGTATATTTTATATTTTTAGGCCATTAAAGAAATGTTGCCCAGGAAATTATGTTGTCTGGCGATTGAATGGATACGTTTCATGTTCTTCAGTTCTATACTGATGTGGATTAGAAAGAGGAAAAATGGTCTGGCAGTATACGATTTTATATGTTTTGATAATTTATAAACATGTTTTTCTTCTGTTATAAAATATGTTGTAATAAATTTTGGGTGTGGGCCACAAAGGACAAAATTAACAAACCCCGCAGTAATCTTCAAAGCACACTATTATAATATTTAGTCAGCAGTTCAACTCGTGCACGGAATTTACAAAACTGTAAAAATGAGTCAGACTTGAAACAGAAAAATTCCAAACAAAATGTGGTTTTCTGATAAATAAGTGGTATGTGGTATTCGCGTAAACGCCGTAGTGAGCATTTAAGTATAATGAATAATAATAATAATAATAATAATAATAATAATAATAATAATAATAATAATAATAATAATAATAATATTATTATTATTATTATTATTATTATTATTATTATTATTATTATTATTATTATTATTATAACAGCATGTACATTTATTTCCATCCTAAAATGTTCTGTTACAACAGATGAAATACCGTTGACTGTCTTTGATTCCTTTTATATTATCAATTGACTTTTCTAAAGAATGTTGTATTACGGGAAAAGATAGTCCGTGAATGGCAAGCAATAAGGGAGTAGATTTGTTGGCCAAAAAGAAAAAAAAAATGTGTGTCAAAGTTTTACGTGTGTTTGCCAACAGTTTAATTAGCGTTACTGTGTAAATCGGGATGAAATTACTTAATATACTCACTTAATATTTCTGTCTTTGTCTGTAAGAATCCCTCGTAGAACTATTTAAAACAGCAAATGTGTCATTTATCATACAGGTTTCATGTATTCAAAGCTTTCTTGCGCCATATATCAAGACGAAAGCCTGTTGTGGTCGCAAATTTAAGTAGCTGAAAACTTTGACTTTTGAGCTAAACACGCGTTTAACCTGACCAAGCGAACACGTGTCATCACAACTCGCACGCCTTTCGGACACAAATTTTGGAGCAGACAGGATCAGCTTAAAACGTATCATCGTCGTCAGCGCCATGCTCCAGTGGTGAATGCATACACCGCAGGGATGGTTATTGAACAAGCAGATGTGACATGTCTTTTCACGTACTTCACACGCGACACGAAATCCAACTTACGGTGTAGGGGCGATCACGGGCTTGACATGCAGGCTCTCAGCTTCCACTGCTAACTTGAGATTAGATTGTACTAGAAGGTGAATTTCCGTGAATTTCGTAGATTGTGCCAAATTCTAACGTCCGACTGATGGCAGGCATAAATTGATACGCGCTTTTGCCCATCTTGTATGTGCATGTACCTTTCTGGATATTTCAAAGGCCAGCTTTGTGCTTTTCGTAGCCGATTAACCAGGGTGGCATGTTCGGCGAATCAAGCTAAATCCTTTTTCAACACCGCCTCCGTGACTTGCTTACCAGTCACCCTACCCTTGTTCACGTTTTGATCAAAGAACGGTAAGACGCATCACTCATCTTTGGACATGGAATGACTGCGCGAGCGCTTCCTTTGTCCGTGACTGTGGGTACAACAGGAGCTATTAGATGCAATGATAAAGCACCTGCAGTGTGTTAGGATCGTGTGGCTGTATGCATGCCAGAGATATTATTGTAGTCGACGTCCAAATACTGAATGTGGGGCTATTTAATGCCCATCGGGTCTATATGATTCATCCAGGCAAAATCTACGGTCTAATCTACGACAGAATACCACTCAGTCGTTTCTCTTGACAATCAGTCCCAGTATAAAACATTTTCTTTTCTGGATTTCTGCCTGAAAAGTGAGGGATTTGCTTTTCTTCTAATGCCTGGCGGCAGGGCCAAGTGCACTACAAACCAATTTGAAGCAATTATAGAGATTAAAATCGACTATCTGGAGGGAATCGTAATATAATATACATAGAGAATGCATCAGGGCGGAAGGTAGCTATTTTATGCTGAACTCAAAGTATTCAAACATTGAATGTCCTCACAATGTAGCACAAGCTATACATAAATTCCTCCGAATCAAAAGGCAGCCTGTCAAACTACACAAACAGTTGGAGGTTGCAGCTCTTAGAGTATTTACCGTAAACGCGGTCCAAACATCTAATGCAAAGAAGAGAGAGTGGAACACACGGAACATATATTTTTATACAGAATAAATAATACTAAGTTTCCAGTGTAGTCGAACGCTCTAAGTCTCGAGTCTCTTAAAATAAATTGGTATGGACATATTGATCACAAAGGCAGAACTTCAACTGCAAAGAAAGAAAGAAAGAAAGAAAGAAAGAAAGAAAGAAAGTAAGAAAGAAAGAAAGAAAGAAAGAGAAAGGTTGCCGGATTAATTTAATGTCATAATTGCGTTATTAACATCATGGGTAATTACAGGAAAGACAGAAGAGCTGAACTTGGGGAGGAGAGTAATCACTTTAAAAGACAAAAATGAATGTAGCCCAATAGAAAACAGTTGTTAACATCAAAATAAAAGTAACACAATTTAAGATTGTCACTAATCCTCTCCTGGTGTGAAAATTAGAGAAGATGTTTCACACCAGACAATCGAAAGATCCAGAATAATATATATATATATATATATATATATATATATATATATATATATATATATATATATATATATATATATATATATATATATATATATATATATATATATATATACTGCTCTGGCCATTTTCGCTACCAATACTCGAGATAGACATAACGGACTCTAGTAGATCGTTTGTCAAGCATTTATAAGAGCACATGCTCAAACTTAAAACGGTATGCTGGGGCGGCAGGCAAATAGAACATGTGGGCTGTAACTGACACTGCTAGGAACTCCCTGCCAAGTATTCACTTTTCGCAGATGGAGACACCTGGGGGATAATCCAACCCCACTTCATTCGTTGGTTTAAAAAAAAAAAACCTGTGTCACAGGAAAGAAGTGCTGCCAACATGCGTTACTGTGGATTTGATATACCTTATTAGCGCCTGTAATAAAATCAGGGTTTGCTAGTTACAATTACTCTGTGGCTTTTAGTGCTCGATTTTCGAGAATTCTAATTGAAAATGCACAGTTTTCATTCATTATTTTAAAGGATAGGGTTATCAGGCAAATAGGCTCACGATAGTAGAATTTACACTGTGTGAGCAATTTCTACCAGTTTGGATTATTTATATCAAAGTAACATGACCTGTGGCAGTTCCATATCGTCAATGTCAAGAATCTATTTGGCCAAGTTATGCTTTCCTGTCAGATTCTGTTACTGATTTTACAATATAAGTAGAGAAACATTGAATAATTTTACTTACTTTCATTCTTACCCAAACGCATCTAACATGTAACTGTTGAAATGACCGATTCTACCTAAGCGATAACAACGGTCTTAAGAGAGTGCTGTTAGAACATCTATTCGCAGCCTGGAATTCCATTACGTGTGTTTTTGACAGTGACACCTTCTCTCAGTTTAATATTTAACCAAGACAGTCCGCGTTGTTAATTAAAGAATATCTGTGCGGTAATTGGCGGCTCAAGGAAATTGGTTGATGAAGGCTGTTTTGATTGTTGGGTGTCATTAGTGCCATAACAGAACGTGAGTAAGATACTCGGATATCCATTGTAGGGTGTTCGCAGGGTGATGTAGATTGCTTTTTAGTAAATGGACTTGGATCAGGAAATGCAGTATCGGCCGTGAGCGCCTCCAGGCTAATTACGACAGATTATCTTCTGCTTGCTAATCACAATACAAGTCATGCTTGTCTGAATCATAATTAATGATTTAAGATTTCAATGTGTCAACGTTCATTCAAGTACTGACATGCCTGTATTTCCACAGGAGATAGCAGTCTAGCTCAACAGCTTTTTTTGTTTTCGGTACGGTCCAAGCCGCAATAGAGGAATATTTCATTGTGTTGTGTTGTACTGTAAACATATTTATTTCACAAACTGGATTACCCAGTGGCCACTGAGGGGCTAATCGAACGGTTTCCTGGACATACAGAAGTTATGTTCAAGACGTACAAGACAATACATAAAATCTGTTTGCAAACTAAACTCCCTAAGCAGGTTACAGTCATTTAGGAAATTCAGTATTAGATATCAGTTAACAAAGCGTCTGCTCTGGGGAATTTTCAGTGAGCTGCTGCTGAAATTTCAGTATTTAATTCATCTGAGAGATCGACGGTAGCATATAACATGATGTCAATTAGTCTATTATTATCTAGTTTAGGAAATAAATTGGGGTGAGCACCAGGAGCTAACACATTTGTAACAGATCTCAGTAATTCTAATCTGGGTTAAAGGGTGAAGGGGACATAATGGAATAAAGTGACTTGTATCCTCTTTTAAGTTGTTACAAGAGCAGGCTAGCGCTGCAGTCACCAAGATATTCACATCACACAAATGAGAATTGAGTTGAAAACGCCAAAGACCGAGCTGCGCGTGAATAATAGCGAAATGATCTCCGAACACGACATATTAAGGGATCTCATAGCCAACCCCACCCCCTCGGAGTTTGCTTAATTTTGTGCTGAAGATTGAAATGAAGGAGACAATTTAACTTCGTCTGGCATGTCATTCCACAGGCTGATAGTAGGTTACAGAAACGATTTAGAATAAGGGTCAATCCTGAACTCAATTAATCTAAGATAATGAGGATTTCGGAGCGGATGGTTTGCTTGGGTTTATACGCCATGTGGAATTGGGTCGTAAGGCTAGGGAGGGATAAGGTTATGAAATATCTTATACAGAAGGACTAATTTATAAAATATCCTGCGTGTGTGTAGCGGCTCCCAACCTACATGTATTTCAGCAAGTAACCTATCGTTACATGAGAATTCCGTTGCAGCAGTGCAAATTCTAGCTGCTTCACACTGCAATCCTTGCAGAATATCAGACAACTCTTGGCTGCAATTGTCGAACAAGACAAGCCTATTTTCAAAAATTGGGAGGACCATAGATAGACATAATTTTTCAATGTTTTTTTTTTCTAAAAGAAAAAAAAATGAATCTAAGTGTCTCTAAGAGGGCTACCAAGAGCTCTCTGATCTTCTGGAACGATTGCACTGGCGTTCACTTGCATACTAATTCCTTGCCACAACTGCAGACATAGTTGTCTTTGCAACCACAGTCTTGCTCAGCAAGATACGGATCGCTGCCTGCACCAGAAAGCGAAGTATTACTCACATTTTGGAAATAAGGAATACTTAGTACGGACAGGTGGAGATTTATTCTTGTAACTAATTTTGGTAGCACTAACTGAATATGACTTTGGTGTTTGTAAACTTATATTTCCCTAAAAGAAACTAATTTTTTGAGTGTCCTCCGTGATTGACTGGCGTGAACCTCGTGATGTGTGGCGGGAAATATAATATGCCTGCCTCGTATTTAACTTATGTGTAGGTGCCATGTTAAATTATGAGAAAGAGTAATGTCTTAGTCGGTGTAGTTTCTAGATCCAAGTATTACGCCTATGTAAAGATATGTCTCATAAAACTAAAAGATATGAAGATTAAATATATATATATATAATTGGTTGCAAAACTAGGCTTGTACAGTATCATGTTTCACATCATTATGGTATTTTTCCAAGCGTTCCATAGCCGTAAGGATCAACATTAAGTTACTATACAAAAGCAACTGAGGCAGTGAATTTGTTGAGGGGGCTCTTGCTTTAGATTTTAGGTGACTATGGATAAAAACATCTCACAACTTCCGTTCCAATATCTGTTTACTTGAGTCAAGGGTAAGTGACCAAAACTGGTCGTTACGACCAAGCGTTTCAAACTTTGAAAATGGCTTCTCTGGTAGTCATTTAGATTTGATATCGAACAGCATTAATTAACCCATATTTGCATTCAATAGGATGAACATACAAGCACACAAAAATACAATGAAATATAATAAAAGACGTATGAGAAGCATCCGCAAAGACATGTGTGCAAATGAAAGTACAAAACATCACTCAGTGTCATGAGTAAAATACCGTTATAACACTTGTTCTCCGTAGTAGTCGTGTACCTAATCAAAACAAAACGAAAAAAATTGGGCCATGCTTGTCTCATCGTGCAACACATGTACTTTCGTCTCCTTTACAAATAGTGGCTCAAATGTCTTAGATATTGGCAGGGGCTGTGTAAGTGGAAGTTTTTGTGTCAAATCAAATGAGCATTAACGACTATGGATCTTGATGGAGCTAACCTCTGGCCCGAGTTCCGGCTGAATGGTGTCAGACCTGCCTCCGGAGGATATACACCAAGAAGGGTAACTGACAGATACAACATCCAACAACTTAAAGAGTAGAGCACACCGGTGTTGTCCGTGTTAACCATTTACTTGCTGATCACTACAAAAATGCATGCTGATCTGAATTGGCATAAAGACTCCAGATTCAAATTCCTCGGAAAAAAGACCTTTCAGTTAAGCACACGCATGCTTGTAGTTTCAGAGCAAAAAAATGTCCAGGTCAATTTCTTCCTTGGGCGTACTTTGAATACAATGAATGCACAACGAGTCTAATAAATTTGTTATCGCAGTGAACATCCCAGCACTGGAACATTTGACACTCCTTAAACCGAACCTGTCGAGAGTGACTGGTGTTTTTTAATGTAGCCTTATACTTCATCTACATTTTTTTTTGATTCGGTGCTGGCATCGAACAACTTGAATCAAAGCATCAGGGAGGATGTTCCCGGATGACGTGACCCTGGTCAACATCTTTCCTCGACGTGCCCTGGACGTAGGGAAATATCTCAAGATAATGTGCTCCTGATAAAGTTTTTTCCGGTGCTCACTGGTCCACTGATTGCTTTAACGACGCGCCGAGAAAGGCGGTTGACATAATTAGTCTTATAGGATGAGCCGCTAAAAGTTAATAAGTCGTTGGTAAATGAGTCTTCAACTTGGCAACAGTTCAGTGCCAGTGCCCGTGTGGATACCATTTAAAGGTCGGTTGTTATTCTTTAGTCTTTTGTGAGCTGGATAATGAAACGAGGAAGCCAATACGGAGCATATAGCATTGCAACTATTAACTAACGCGTTCCAGTGTCAATCTTTTTGATGGCATCGGTCGACGTCTATGCTTCCGACCGTTCGGAACCACAAAGGTACTTACGTAAAGAAAGGACAACATTCTAATTGTGGGTGATTAATAAACCATCGAATCTCTCCCTGCCAGCGTCCTTTGAACTGAAAGAGCAAGTCACTCAACGTGAAGGTGCAGGTTTATTCTTGGGACGAAACAACCCTTGTGACTCATAATAACATTTAATTCTCCGGAGTAGATAGCTGATATTTAGTTTGAATAAGTGGCTTCGTCTTGAATTACAGTCTCCAGGTGTTTTGCTCGATATTGGCACATTTGTCAAACTTCAGTGTCAACGCCGTACCGTAATTCCCTCCATCAACGCCATTGTGGGCGCTTGTGGTCCGCCGAGCCAGTCTTCTGACACAGATTCGTAACGTATCGTAGCTCTATCAGCCTTATTATTGATATATGGGCGCGCAGCAGATAAATAGTGTATCCTAGGGTTAGCTAACTTGTTTTGACGGGTTTATGAAAACGTCGGAAGGTGTTCATTATGAGTACATTGTTTGCATAGAAAAGGAGCATAGTTGAGTGCTGCATGCGGGAAACCAAGTATATTTACAGGTGCTTCTTGGGTAAGTTAAAAGGTAATTGAGTTACAGGTGACGAACTGCATTCTGCCTGGCAAATGCCTTACCAGAAATAAAATGGTAATGGATGTTTAAGAAGGCAATTTGCTATACTGAACTGAAAATACATAGTATAGGACTCTACTTTTCCTATTGTAAGTAAGCGCCCTTTCTACCATAGCATATATAATACTGTTGGAGCCGGCCGGCCGGCCGTCGCCCCTTCTACAATAGACATTCTGGACTTACACTCTAGAACCACTATCCAGATTTTCTTCACACTTGCTAGGAATGAGCCTTGGGTAGGTCCCTACCAATTATTTTTAATTATTTTTTT
>OZ026629.1:60331955-60411955 GCA_964020975.1 Hermodice carunculata | reverse complement strand
CATGTACATGTACAGCCAGAATTGGCAAGTTCTTATTTTACACGTAACCATTCAGTTTGTGCTATTTATCATGTTTACAGTGACCTTAGAGCTAGGCATGCTTATCACACTGTTGATGAAAATATCAATTATTAATCAACATGCATGCAGCCAAAGCAATTTCTACAGGCATTTTATTAATTAACAAAATGCTGCACATAACCCAAATCAATCTTGCATCAGAGTATGCCATTATTTGCCCCTGAATAATGTCAAAAAATAGGTCTACAGTGAAATCAGATGTTGACATGTAACATGTTTGCTTCAGAACTGGAAAGTGAAACCACAAAATCCCTTTCAATATAATAGTTTCACTTTCAAATGAAAAGACACACATACTGTGAGAAATTTTGTGGTTGAATATTTCTAAACATCTCATTTCTCTGTGGGCCCGACTGTGCAATGGAACATGTATCTCGATATGAAAATCTGATGATTTGATTTCCATGGAGTAAAAAGCCTGAAAATCACTTTCAGGAAGTTTGTGAAAAGGCTAATACATACGCTACATGTAATAATTTTAGACAAATGACATGATTAAAAAGACAGACAGATGAACACACAGACAGGCACATTTTATTTTTACATTTTATTTTTTGTGATGTGTAAACACAAGCTGCTAAAACTTACATACATGTAGCCCACATCGTAATTTCAAGTCATTTGCCTTGCAAAGCAGGAAAGTTCTGTCCATGTGACACTTGAAAATAGGTCTCCAGTTGTGCTTAACAGCTGCCAAATTGCTTAGCGTTTATATTGATTCTAACCTAATCTTTTCACACCTTGCTACTATTTACCCAAACAACTGGCTGGCAGCTTGGTCCCTGAGATGTTTGTCTACGATTTTTTATATAAAGTCAAAAATCTGCACACTCCGAAGTTAAATATGTAGCATTTTTTAAACAATACTGTCCACTAGTGAGATATCAATGGGGCAAAAAAAAAATACTCAAAAATTTCACAAATTGTAGGAACATGGATTATGATTCATGTATAATGAATTGAAATCATATTCTTCACTGCAGGAAAATACAAAGAGATGGCATATCACTGGGGACTCCTACAATTCCTGCATGGGCACTGCGTGGTCAAGCCAACATACTGGCCACTCTGTCATTGATACTAATATCTGATTTCTGTGAAAGTTGCAAAATAGAGTACTGTAGTACTGAAAGGTAAAGTCACTAACTGTCTCAATCCCACTGGAGCGTACGAGGATTCCTGTGGTGTAGCTATACTCACAGTCTGCCATATTAAAATAAGTTATTTAGGAACAGAAAAACTTCTCTGCTTGTGCCTGGCCATGGAGTGCAGCACTGCCCATTTTAAACAGTCAAGCAATTGGGGGACAGGGTTGCCCTAAATAAACCCTTCTTGTACATCAAGGTGGTCAGGGACAGTGGGTTGACTGGATGTACACAGACAAGTAGACTGAACAATTTCAGGTATACACGTTGACCAATATCCTAGGTAGAGGTTCTTTTATTATAT
The DNA here is from genome assembly GCA_964020975.1 of Hermodice carunculata. Taxonomy (NCBI): domain Eukaryota; kingdom Metazoa; phylum Annelida; class Polychaeta; order Eunicida; family Amphinomidae; genus Hermodice; species Hermodice carunculata. Next base: position 60,410,425 of record OZ026629.1, on the reverse strand, counting down.
TAACAGTATTACACTATGTTACATCAGTGTGGTCTAAACTCAGTCCAGTACATACTGGCCCGAGTGAAGAAGTGAAAATTTCTTCAACTGCATCACCACAACTTCTGACTGGACTCTGTTAAGACCAGTGCTCCCTGGATCATGAATCCAGTATATACCTGCCCATTTGCACCACTTTTCATCAGCACATGGCTCAGAGCTACTTTGCTGAGTGCACTTACCATACTTTTGCAGTTTTATCAATATTTTAGTCCCTGTGGGGTGCCTTTCATTCATCCAGAAATGACTGCTTTGAAGACAACAAAGGTACATGACTTGAGCTTTCCATGTCAAAAATGTTTATTCCATGGATCTTGGTATATCTATCAGAATGATCTGACAGATAAAAATCCTTTTCAAAGGTTGTAACAATACAATACAGTGCCACATAATTTGGCTGACTGCTTAAACTTGGGAGCAAGTGAGATAGGGCATTAGAAAATGGCTTTCCTGCTACTTTGTATATGGTACATATAAAGTGAGGCATCGAATGATAAAACTGTCAGTATGGCATGTGGAATATGAGTGAGTTCCAAGCTTTTTGCGAGGTGGAAATTTTAAAGTATCCATATTTTTTGTAAATGTTTTCATCTTGGAGTGACTCTAACAATCTCATTTCACAAGTTTTTAATATGGATGGATTCATGCATGACTGCTTTGTGTTAGCTACATAACCATGGCTAGTTAGAAAAACATATAGATGACTAAACAATTTCAAGAATAATGAGTAGACTTAAAACAGTCTACATGTATTTATTAATTACTAAATCTAACCAAAGAAGTCCTGAGCCCCTATTAGGAAAGCAGACATTCTTTCATAACCTTATTACATTAGACCACTTGTAGGAACTAATTCTAGTTTTTTCCCACTTAAACCAGCCAAAACCAGCTGGTGGTCAAATGTCATCTGCTTCAGTGTTTGCAACTAATTTAAACAGTAATTAAAAACAATTTGACTGAGAATTGTAGCTGAAATCTATCAAGATAACATGTTCCATGTCACCAGCTTTCCTTGCCATGTGTTGGGCACTTATTGCTCAACCCGTAACGAGGAAAGCTGTTGATTCAGTCTTAATTCAAGCAGGAAAGGGTTGATACTGAACTGTAGATGTTGTTATCGTAAGACACACAGAGACACACACAGTGTGCTTCAGTGGACCAGCCTGAGCTGCAGGCTGTGTATTTAGGACATGTAGAATGTAAACTTAAATTGTTATAAGTGGCAGACTGTTGGAGCCTGAGGCAAGAAAGACAAATGATCAGCCTTCTGGCAACACCAAGGTGGAGCTGACCAGCAGCTCGCATCCTTGGTCGCGACAGGACAAGCTCTCAACCATGTCATCTGTACATCTCCAATATGCACAATGAATGTGCATACATGTCACTTTTGGTACTAAGATATTTTACTGGGAAACCCTGTGCTTCAAGTGAGGGAAAAAAATAATTTGCCACTGATCAGAAATTTGAGTCTTCTTGTAATTAAAATTACATAAAAATTTGGACAAATGTAGGGGCAATTTCACTGGCCCATCACCGATTTTAATATCAATGTACTCAGTAGACAAGCTCTATTTCGACAGCTGAAACCTACAACATGACTGTGCACTTCTTGCCCAAACCAATGACAAGGAAAGCTGACTTTACCAAGTACAAGAACAGAGACCCAAATAATTAGCTCACCATGAAGCAGACAAAGAAGTGACATGATCGGCTGGGCCATCCTTCAAGTGCAGTGCTAGAAATGAGGAAAAAATTTCACTTGTCCACCAACCAAGTGGAGTCTTATTCAAGTTGAATTATATGTAAATTTTGGACAAGCGGATAAGCCCTATTTCTAGCCCTGAAGTGCTGCATAAAGCCCCCCCCCCCCATCCAGCTGCTGGAAGGACAACTGAAGCATGACTTGCAAGTAAACAAACAAAACAAATTCACTGACTATATATATAAGCCTTTTCCACTTCAGAGTGTAGTAAGGAATTGAAAGCAAATATCATAATAATCAACAAGCTTGTATGAAACTCCTCTGTTCACCAGCTTTGAAAACTCCTAGGCCTACAGTCTTTTTATTTATCCATTTTTTTTTATTTTGTCAAATGGTCAAGATTTTACACAATTACAACACCATCTACTTTCCAATTCCATTTATAAGACATAAACATTAACAATGATTTCCCTGTCAACAGTATGTGCCAACATCATGAAAATATATAACATCAGAAGCTTTTCCCAGTGCTGTTGTGTGGCTGACAAACAGCTTCATATTCTGCCTGACTTTAATATCTGTGTTTCCTTCATCATTGTGCCAAAATTTGGTCTACCATGGGAAGCTGAAACCACATCATGAACATGTATATCTAAAAGTTAACCTCTGCCACACCTTACAGATGTACATGGCAAAGTCACTTCTTTCCCCTTTATAAAAATATTACGTAGTAAAATAGACATGATACACTGCAGATGTTTATTTCAAATTACAAGTTTCGCAATGTCCAAACTCTGGTACGTACCCTCTGGTCTAACACTGGTTACATAACTAGTGTGAACTTTACTGGCCGACATAGCCCAATCAACATGATCAAACCAGACTTCCTTCAACTGAGTAAACAAGATTATACATATTATCATTATGCAATATAATGTTGACCAGGAATGACTGAACAGTGAAACTAATATGACCTTTCAAGTAACACACAGTGCTTTTTTTTTAGCTTGAACAGGTTATTTTTAAGACACCTAAACATACTAAATTACGCTTTCAAGCTTGAAATCATATGCCATGTCAAGTGGCATTTGCATGTACATTTGTGACTCAGCATTACACTTACCTGTATATTCTTAACTCATTCCATACCAGTTTGTGACTTTTCCCTATAATTACCTAGATTTAAGACGGCAATTGCATATTAAAGTTCTTCATGAAAAGAGCCTTTGTTCAAGTACCAACATGTCTATTAGTCTTACGTCAGTGGTTCTGGCACTGCCTGGCAAGTCATGCTGCAGCTGCCGCAAGGGTAGCTGCAGCATGATTTGCCAGGCAGTGCCAGAACCACTGACCAAGGCCTGTGACTATAGTATGGAATGAGTTAAAGCAAGCTCCACAAGCATAATGTATTAGTCAGAATATAATGTCCAACAGTTTAACCGTAATTTCAGCATTTGAATCATTCATCTGATTTTCAATCAGGTCCCTGCTACACTGAATTGGGAAGATCCTTTTACACTTCAAAGGAACTATGTACTGCCATTATTTGTCAATCTTGACATATCTGGGTTTGTTTATAAATCTATTGTCCCTTTTCTCTCTGCCAAATTTCATTCTTTTTGTGTATAATCTGTATACTTTGACAAAATGATGCCAAATTAGAAAGCTTACACTACTAATGTGCACAGTTTCAAAAGAAAATTCAAGTCCTCACTTTTGTTGTATGTTGAGCATATACATTGCTTAGCGAAGATTTAAGACAGGTACATGTACATACATAAAAACAAGTTGAATGCATTCGGGTGATCTACAATGGCAAAGCCTTTCCTCCTACATGTATTGGTGCACCAAGTAAACTCAGAAATTTAAGTACATTAAAAATGTACATTACTTTGAGAGAAAAAAAAAAGAAATTTAAGTTATTTGGCAGATGATTGTTAACTAACATGTACTTACAACTTTCTTAATTTTTTCTTTCATTTGTAAATTAATTTCAGGACACATGTACATTTGTCCAGAATATGATGTTATAAAATTATAATATAGAACAACTGCAGATACAGCTGCCAGTCCTGTGGATTAGCAAGTATACCATGCTTAAAATGCGGAGCTTGCAACCAGTAAACCTTAATTAAAAAGAACAAAACAAAATTTAGAAAATTGCTGAATCGTTTTTGCAGTTCAGACATTCCAAAACAAGTCTTGCGCTGGTTCCCGGCTGATGACCCGATTTTATAAAGGCTAATAATGCATAAAACTTTCTTCTAAATTTCAAATTTTATGAATATTATTTGTTCCGTTTATAAATTAATTTGCTATTATGATTTAGAACTATGCAGTTTTTCAGTGAATGGTACGGAATAGGACTTTGCTCTTAGAATATCAGACTTCATAGTGTTCAAACGGTACATGGGCTTACAGAATTAGGTTTGTAAAGTTTCTCTTTGTATTAAATTACAGAATCAAAAGCCAATAACCAGATTAAATTTCGCCCAGCCGTTTTCTTGGAATAACCATTCTTAGGTGGGGTTCTCGTCCTATTATCCTTTCTGAGAAAACAAGCATCAATAGCCTTTGATGTTGATCATTTGCCTCTGAAACAATACCATGTGCTCATGTTGAGCTGATATTTGTGCAAAACGTAGTAAACATTGTGTCCCTTAACATTTGGGGGGGTTGTCAATCAATACTTGGACAATCACATGAATAAAAGAAAAGAGCTTTTGAAGTACGGAAAACATTATTCAGCGATCTGTCAAACGGCGACAGCAACAGTCTGGTTTCAAAGTGTGACGTAATGGAGGCGGCCCTTCGGGCCCCGTGACCCCAAGTCAGGCAATTGTCCCTTAACATTTGGGGAGGTTGTCAATCAATACTTGGCCAATCACATGAATAAAAGAAAAGAGCTTTTGAAGTACGGAAAACATTATTCAGCGATCTGTCAAACGGCGACAGCAACAGTCTGGTTTCAAAGTGTGACGTAATGGAGGCGGCCCTTCGGGCCCCGTGACCCCAAGTCAGGCAACGAAAGTTGTGTTGCTTTGCTTTGGTGGGGCAGCCTATGGCCGCTCGTGGTCAGTGGACAGATGGCGGGTTTGGTCTTCAGCCCCCTACCTCTTCATCCCGTTTTGAGAGATAGTGTTTTATTGTATTTACTCCGTTCTGCATACTTAATGTAGTTAGCTTGTTACACTTGTCTGTACACTTTACTTAGTTACCTTGTCATTATTTTGTAGTTATTTTCTCAAAGAGTTTCATTTTTCTTTCCAACCTGAGTTTTGTAGTAATTAACGCTATTTTGTGTGTTTTCTCTGCTGTTCACGTTTATGCTTATTTCGATGTGTTTATTTGTACTTTTATTTCCTCATCCCTGGGTTTTGATAAAATATTATTATGTACGTGGGTATTGTTGATTAAAGTGCCAATTTTTTTCCCCGCCTGTCTTTGGTGTGCAGGACCACTGGGGTAATCCATCGCGGCACGGCCTTTGAAGGGACATTGTCTGACGATTCATGTTCCTCTTGAACATTTAAAGTCTCCCTTCATTAGAATGCAAAACAAGCAAGATAACTACAAAGTAAACCACATATGTTAGCATGTTTGCATTTTTTCCCTCCCACAAACATACTTTCGGCATGCCACCTAATTTCGCATCGCCGCCATGATACCACTCTTCTTTTGCCATGGGCCGTTGCTACCTGCAGCCACGTGACAGGCTGTTAAGTATGATTGACGGGGTGGCACTGTTCCGTTTGGCGGCTGAAAACCAAAATAATGACACATGGACGTTTGGATGTCCACATGCCTGTGTGGTTTTTGGCGTTTTTCTCATATTTCTACTTTAGTTTAAAGCTGGAAATTTTGACAACTAATAGAAAGGACATTCATCTTGTAAAAACCGTTAAAATCTTAAAATCGGCCATGCAAAGGTTTTTGGTGTCTTAACTGTCCTTTTAATGTGAATTTACAGAATGCATATCAAGAGACCTATATGCTTTATATGTATAGTGAAGCAGGTCAAGCCTATAATCACTTTCCATGGCACAGATGTTGGCATAAATTGATAATATTGCGAAGTGGAGTATACTGAAGGACTTGGGACAAAAACCATCATGCACAGTCATTGATAGAACATCTTTCCACTTGCTCCCTGGGCTGAGAATCAATCCTTGGTCACAGACATGAAAGCTAGTGTGTGTGTGTGTGTGTGTGTGTGTGTGTGTGTATATATATATATATACAGTAGTCCCTCCTTTGAGAGACCGCCCCTAGTGCCAAACAAAAGGTGGTCACATAAAGCAGGTGGTCCCTCAAAGGAGGTATAAATAACATGAAAAGTACTGCAGAGAGACCTGACAATTGTGGTCTCTCAAAGGAGGTGGTCTCCCAAAGGAGTGGTCTTTCAAAGGAGGGACTACTGTATATATATATATATATATATATATATATATATATATATATATATATATATATATATATATATATATATATATATATATACACATAATCACTGGGTTTATTAAACCTAGTTCGACTAAGTCATAATATAAGTTCAATATGGACACTTACGCCTGTATATATATTCACAGTAGAATCTCCATTACGACCACCCCATAAAGAGACCATTTCTATTTTAGGACCACCAATTTACAGACCCATTTTTGTTTATCCTTAATTACACCTAATTAAGACCACATTTTTTTTTCAGTCCCTCAGGTGGTCTTACTAGGGAGCTTCCAGTGTATTCTGAAACTGCATCCAATTTTACTGTAAAAATTGAAACTTGACCTTGATTTACTCAAAAGATACAGACCCCCCCCCCCAAAAAAAAGAAAGAATGATCATAACACTTGAACATGTTGCTCAAATACATTTTTACACCTGAAGTTTTGAGCTTTGTGTTAGAACTCCGGTCAATAGCTCTAGCATTTTTAAATGAGTTAGAATATATATTTATGATATGCAGCAAGTCTTTGGATCTTGCAAACTCATGGTTCTTTGCCCCTGACAGCACAGTGGGCACAGGTAGTGGTGATTATTGATGATGGCAGGTCCAAAGACTCATCAACTGACTAAATGCAAAAGCTACTACTAAATAGTAAAATTATACTGACATTCTGGTTCTGGGTCAAGATGTCCATATTCCAGTTCAGAAATGTTATATTGACTCTTATGCTGTACATGCATATTCTCAGAATGAAAAAAAAAATCCCCACTGTAAAGTCTATCTTTACAACAGATGACAGTTTGTTGAAACATTTCGCATCCAGCCACTGATTGTTGATCCATGATGTTGATTCATACATGACACACTCGAACAGTTCATAAAACAGGGAACTTATCAGCAACAACCAAGTTCAACAAACTACATAATGATTTGTAACAATTCTGCCTAAAAAAATCAGTTTTACAAATTAAGATGAATATGGGACTTTTGTATGGTCTCAACATTTTCTGTGTTACACATTACTTTTGACGTTCTTATTGGTTGAAAGTTTTGACATACAGTAGTGGTGACCTACCCTTGTACCATAAACTGCGTCATTCAATGTCCTAAAAACCAGACAAGCACTCCATGCGAAAAAACACTGGGAGAGACAACACACTCATTAATCTTTTGAATGTTGTCATTGCACTCTTACAAGACGGTGTATCACAATTAATTGTGGTGTCAAAGCATGGCAACATGTAAACACATTTAAATGTCAAGATGAATCTCTCTTTTTCTTTCAATGGAAAAACTCTTCTCTCTATAGAGCTCCTTCCTCCCCCACCACCCCTTGCACATGCCAGTTTGCATGCTGTCTTGTGAGAACGTACATGTGTGGGAGGTGAAACAAAACATGTTGATATCATTCATGTATGTGTGCTCTTGGAACTGCCATACGTCTATCAGTTATGCTGTGTGGGAATACAAGATCTGTCCGGCACCATATATAGTCCACCTTCTTGCACACAAGAGCACCATTGCATTTGCTACAAGAGGCCATGTCCCTAATGCTCTGCAGACATGCAATTAGATGAGCACCCAAAAAAAAAAAAAATCATTTTCTGAAATTCAATCCCTTTGTGACCTTGAGAAAGTAGGTCTGGGTCATCTACATTGTGCAATATCAAACTTCCACAAAATACACATTGTGGCACACATTTATCGTTAGCCTATTTTTGCTCAAAATATTGAATTTAATGTGTTTTGAACACATTTTGTTCTGTATCTTGCGTTATACTGTTGGTGGCACCATCATATTTTGGCATGTTCGTACCAATATCTGTGACGCTACATGAAAAACTTAATAAAACAGACACGCTTGAAATTTTCATGTTGAGGTTCATAATACATAATACTACAAGTGGCACCACCAATATCGAATTTGACCTGACTTTCATATACTTGGTAAGTCCTTAAAGTTTACATTAAAACTGTGGACTGTATCACATTCAAAATCAAGTTTACAGATGGAGGGATGGATGAATGGGCAGTCAGGCAGACTGATGGACTGACAGACAGACAGACATGAGTGATAGTACAAGCTCTGTAATTTTTGGTCAGCAGAACTAAAAATGCATCTTGAGGAACCATACTAAATCAAAGGCAACAGCGTTTAATAAATATTCCTTTCCAGTTGTGCAGCACAGCATCATAGGCTCCTTAGGCATGTGACAACCTATGAATTTAATGGACTGTCTTATCTACCCATGTGTTCAGGGAGATGTTCTTCGATATGATCCGAGCTAGTATGGTGAGGAAAAAAAAAAGAGAGATCAGACACATCATTAATTCTGAGTAATTATCAATGACCTGAAAAACTTTGATCAAAATGTGCTGCACCTGGCTGCATGGCATACTGGTACTTTTGTGACAAAGCCATTGGTTGGTAGTCGAGATGAAATGTTTATTCCTCAACCACATGTACAAGACTGGCTGATTAGATTATAACTTTCCTCTTTTAATAGGCAAGGGCCAGGACAGAAGGTTCACGAACTGCCTAAAAGAGGGCAATGCAGTCATTGGACGGCTAGGGTTGTGTATTTCCATTACTTAACATTGTAATTTGCAACTCAGTAACTTGAAAACCACTCCACATAGAAACACCAAATTTCAGACAATAAATCTAGATGCATAACTTAATACCAAACAAAAATCATATAACCACAGCTACAAAAGTGACTGGTTTATTTAATGTTGCTTTAACATACAAACTAATGGTAATACACAGCTCTAGCCCTCCAAATGTTTGTGTATTCAATTGTGTATTGGGGTGAAAACACACCTTTGAGCTAATTCTGACCTTTCCTATTGGTCAAGTTCCAAAAAGATGAATTCGAACAATAACTTGCATGCTCATAAATAAAAGGGGTGATTATGACAGAGACCTTGTATATATATATATATACTTTGAGAATTGAGATACATATAGGAATATATTGGCATCCAACATGCAGACACATACATATAGGAATGTATGGGCCTTGAGTGTGCTTCTACTTTACTGAATTAAGTTGTATCTCTAATCCATTTATACTGTACATTACGAATAATGATTAAACAGCACACAACATGAACAATATATGAAAATGTAGGTTTCTGCTTCACCCACAGCATAAATCTCACTAAAGTATTTCACTTCACCACAATTTTCTAGGAGCCCTATTGGTAATGCAGTACATGTGTACTGATGCATCCTCATTTCCTGTGAAATTGACCACAGGTGAACCAGTGTGACTTGTGCAATGGTGGCTCTTAGGGCTGTAACGATACACCTTTCCACGATACGATACGTATCCCGATACGGAACTGACGATACGATACAAAACGATACAATTTGATACTTAACCATAATAGTACAGGGGTCACATTATTTCAGTACGGGTTCGTTGGACCCATCTTTTTTCTTTTTCAGGAAAAATAGTGAGTCCATGAACTGAATCAATGGGTCCAGTCTGAAATTGTGCAATCTAGACTTTTGATGTAATTTGATTGAGTTTAATTGGTATAATCAACATACATCAAAATGATAAACAAATAAAACATGCAGGTAACTTAGCCTAGAAACGAACATAACATAGGGTCTATATGCTCATGTAGGTGACTCATTATTATAAAATTTAAGATTAAACAAAAAGTTACCAATATGCTAACTTGATGTAAAAGGGTCTAAAACTTGTTGACTGTACCAAGGATGGATTCATTCTGCCCAGGGACCTGCTATTAGGACTAAGTCTATAACACATCCCTGGTCTACCAAAAAATGATTGTGAAGGGGGCTTAACCCCTAGCACGCTGCCACTGTGCCAGTATCTGGTATCGCACAGTTTTTCAACTAGCTTGCACAACAAGCGGCATGCATGACTGAACATGTCTGGGCTCTGTTATTTTTGCGATTGATTGCACGTGATGAAATGGTCAGAAATTATATGATTTATATTTCTGTGCACTTTCTATTTCAATATACCTGACAAATTTGATGCCCTAGGTGGTGTTAAGAGTCTGATCTTAAGTGCGGTCACTTTTTTCATCAAGCAACACGGTAGGCCTACAACTTGACAAGCCATGCAACACAAGCGAGTGTACACAGCCTGTCACGGGCTTGCACCCAGGCATGGTTTTCCGCTATGTTGAACGTATATTTTTTCCGGCCTTCGATCATAAATTTCATTCCTGCCTTGTTCTGTCATACAGATTTGTTACATTCAAACATTTCAATAAAATCAAAACAACTAAATTTTGTTAAAAAAAAAAACAAAACAAAAAAACCGGCGTGCCCCATCGGAGACAGTGATCAACAACAACATCGTGCCAGGCCTAATGCAAATTTTCGCTTCGTTAACATGTGACCGTGCGATGACAAATGTGCGTACTTTCCTTGCCGTCCGTAATGAATTTTCACTCGTGCCTTTGTCTATGTCTAGATTTGTTCGATAGAAGTCTTCTTGGTGAAAATATGATGTGAAAATTTAACATCTTGGTCCAATAATCTTTGCGTAATAAGACTTGTACCTTCCCAACATTGCGGGCATGAGACAGGCACATGGGCAACAACGAATTTGATTGGACAGTAAGTGGCACGTGATCAAATCCACACAATGAGGAGCCTGGAAGTGCTCTCAGCGCATTTATAATGAGATGAAATGACGTCCATCCGTTCCCATTATGGGAATTTTTTGGAGGGATACCCCAGGAATATTTTTTTCTTAGCAAATAAGAGAGCTTGTTACATAGAAAGACGAACATCAGAGGATTCCATCAGTATAATACATATTCATGATAGTTGATACTGATAATGGTCGATGCAAAACACCGTGACCGCATGGGGTAATTTTTGCAGTTGTGTCATTCAAAATGCATCGCGTTTGTGCGTGCGTCCACCGCGACGCGAGATGACAATGTTTTTATTAATTTCCGGGCGTCTTTTCTTCATTTTTGCGTCTATGACGCAGGACGCAAGCCTAATGTGTCCCCTGAATAATGAGCGTGCTGCTTTTTCTCGCCGGGCACAGTCATTTTGCTGACCTAGATTCAGACTTTGCACACAAGGGTATGACGTAGCGCCACAAAGCGTCATGCATATATGATTATGAAGGGAATCCCAAAACACTTTTGTAGGCAAAAATAGATCATAATCAGAAGGCTGACGAATGGTTTGTCAATTGACGAGTTTACCTTCACAAAATTACGGTAAATCTTAATGAACTATGGCCTTTGCTTCCGTATTTTTTTCTTTTTAGAGCTGAAATTACTTATATGATGGAATGTATCGTATTTTTGCGATACAGGGGACCTCATTTCGATACGTGTATCGTAGATGGACTGTACCGCGATGCACCGTTATCGCGGTATATCGTTACAGCCCTAGTGGCTCTCAAGGTGGTCTGTAGCAAGTCAGATGCTTACCTCAGATGGATTATCATGCACATCTTGTTTGTAATAAACCTTACCATTCTACACAGAAGCTATGTTTTATTTTTATTCCCATGTTCCCAAAAATTTGTTGTGGAAAGTCTGCAAAATACTAGAAAAGGTGTAGGCCTACCTTCACAACTCAGCTTGGGTCAAGTGTGCAGCACATGTATAAGTGTGTTTGAATACTTATCCTAGTTTACAGTTATTCAGTCCTTAGCACTGAGGTAAACGAACTAGTAAATTTAACATTATGATTAGTGGCAGCAATATTCTAACAATTTCCCACATATTCATATTAATCTTGAAGAAAATAGTGAGATATAAATTACAGATTGTCATATCATGATGCCTAACTAACAATACCCCCCCCCCCCCAAACAAAAAACGTAGTCCGCCGAGTATGGATTGTCTATATTCAAAGATGAGACATGTATGCGAGTGGTGCAGTGAAGTAGTGTCTACACATGCACCATAAAATAATTTTTACCCGACCTAGACACAGGAGGTATGTAACACACATGAGCACAAGGTAATTATAGTTCAAGTGGGAATACCAATCATTCAGTTCCACGGTAATATCAACATTTGATGTTACTGTAGTAATAATACTCCATGAGAAAATGATTTGTCATAGCATTACTGATTTTCCATATGGACGTGTGTGTGTGTGTGTGTGTGTGCGTGTGCATGGGAGAGAGGGAAAGTACATAAATATGTAAACAACAAAGTGACACTAATAAATTAGTTTCACCATTTCAATCAGTTGACAAGTCCCCCCCCCAAAAAAAAACCCATCAATTTTCATTTTCATTGACAAATACAAACAAAGCCACTGATGCTCCCCCCCCCCCCCCCCATTCATTTATGATTGTGTTAGTCAGCTTAACCTGGTAACTATCCTTTAAATATGTATATGTATATATATATAATTTATGCATTTAGCATGTACAGGTACAGAATACCTATTATAACCTACCTATAAAACTCTGTCTATGGCAAAATTCCCAATGATCAGAACCAGTTATGGCCATTATGATCCATGATCTAAACAGAAAATATGCCATTCACTGTCATACATCACCAGGCACCATATACCAGTGAACCTATCTCCACATGCATATCTTTAATATCACAAAATGTGTTCCAGCTCAATGAGTAAAATGTCACTCTTCTCCATCTCACCCTTCATTAGCTTTTGAAGAATTCACATTGGTCCCCTCTTGGCAATGTTACACAATACAGTAGTGCTTGGCATACAGCAGTATGAATATATGTCCTGGTCAACAAGCTCCATCATATGTGCAAGTAAATAACCCAAATTTCTATGACATATACACATTGTAAAAAGGGGGACAATGCTGTTTGCCAGCATTATGGTTGCCATTTACAAGTCCTACATCACTACTGTCCTTAACCAACTTAGGGCAGGGTGAGTCCAGGTAATACCTTTGTACTTTGAGATCTACAGTATTGTTGGGAATCGTATACAAAATTCATATTTTATTGCCAGATCAATTTCAGCTGTTCCAACTCAAGCCAAGATCAATTTTGTATAAAGAATCACGTGTATCGGCAGCACTGAAATGCCATCATTTTTCCACATATTTTATAAACTGTCATTCTCACATTCAGCACTTTGTTTTCAGTTTTTTTCTGATCATGAAATCTATCTTGATGTCACATGAGCTAAAGTTTTTGTGAAAAACTGACAAGACTGTTTCCAGGTTATCAGACTTCTCTGTATCTTGGATGACAGACACCGTTATATGTTGGTACTTTTGTGGCCGTTTCACTTCTGGTTGACAGTGGCAAAAGATTATATGCAAACAAATCCTTTTAAAACTGATTCACTCATGTTATCATTGACATGGGGATTAACATATGGTTTGATTTGGCAGTATCTGTTGTTTTTATTGTATTATATATATTCTAATGCATCCTCTTTGGGCGAAAAAAAAACCCCATAAATTTTAAACCCACACGCAGAACTTACCAGCATGTCAGTGTGATAAATGTACATGGCTTTTGACTCCCATAGTGTGTGTGTGTGCCGTATTTTTCAAGTTCACCTTCTCTAGGGGGAGGATCAGTTTCTGACTCGTGAGGAACATCATAACCAGACTTTCACTCTGTACTTTTAACCCTCTGCTTCTTACTTTGAGAACCGCGTCAGCCAATTACTCCTTGACCAGTTTTATGTGCTTCAGGTGGCAGAACCTAAGCTCTAACCAAGTGCAGGATCTTGACAATAAGGGTTTCTAATATCTTTATAAATAAACTGTAAAATTTTGGTCATTGATTACATTTAAAATAATCATTTGAGTGATGTTAATGGGAAAATTATATGTATGTAATATCTGAAAAAATATTGTGCATATGAACATATGGTTATACTACCAGATAAAACCTTATACCTATATCTAGGAACAACTTCTTGCACTTCCAGAAAAAATATTTTTCGTTAATAATTGTTTGGTTCCTTGAAGTCTACTGTGATTCCTTGAACCAAGCGTGTCAATGCACCAAGGTGTAAAGTATGGTATTGTCATTTGCATAGTTGATGTGGTCAGTGAGTACATGTACATGTAAAAATCCAGCTACACTTTTATCATATAGTAATACATTGTATCAAAATTATTTACATTGCAGAGTATCTAAAAACATTATCAAGGATATCTAGACAGTCTATGGGCTCTTGACATATGTGGATTTAGCATGATAATAATGACATAAATTGACACCATGCTGAAAACACAATAAGAAAAGTTTACACTATTCAAAACTAAAAGGAACACCCATTGTATACTTTATCTATACATAAATGATAAGTATTAAAGTAACATTTGTCAAATGGCCAGGTCTGTGCAAAAAATAAGTAAGCTAAGTAAGTTGACACCTGCTAAGAATGATTACCTGTGGGGGAGAGGGTACTACATTCGAGATACCACACCTGTATCTCTGTTTCACTTATTTCTGTGCAATAAAGGCAACTACACCCCCTTAAAACTTTTATTCCTTGATTTCTTTTCATATATTCTCAATTCCTGATTTTTCTGTACAATAAGGCAACTCTGCCATTGAATTTTTGAATGTGTTTCTACTCAGTAAATAATAAAAACTAGATGTAATAATAGTGGTGCTTGCACCACTGAGGGGGCCGCCTTATACAAACATGGTACAGTTTAGGGCAGCAACTATTGCTGCATGCTAGAAGATTATCCCTCTAACAAGGTCACATTTCCAGGGCATGTGGGGTGGCCTCAGTAGAAGGAGAATCACTTAAAGCCCAGCATCCAGAAGCAAATAAGCTTAAAAAAATTCAGTGATAGCGGAGACACTGACAAGTGGCTGTGTCACCTTGAGAAATGGGTCAAAGTCACTCATGTTCAAACTTAACCATGGCCCTACAGAGGACTATAATCATGTACAATATAAAACCCATACATGAAAAAGTTTATAACTTTTATAACTAAATTGAATTTCACAAAAGTGACTGTGTGACATTGTGAATTGGGTCAAGGTCATTCATGTTTGAACGTCACTTTGGTCCCATAGAAAACTATAATGATGTGCAATATGAAAGCCCTAGCTCAAAAACTTCTCTAGTTATCATGTGGAAATCACGCCGACACCATATTCACTAATGCGGCTCTGTGCCCTTCAGAATTGGGTCAAAGTCACCCATCTTCGAACGTGACTTAGCCCTCACAGGGGGCTATAATCCTGTGCAATACCCAAGCCCTACCTCAGAAGCTTCTCAAGTTATCATGCAGACACTAAATTCACAAATGTGGCTCTGTGACCTTGAAAATTGGGTCATGGTCATCCAGCTTTGAACTTGACCTAGCCCTTAAAGAGGAAAATAATCATGTGTAATATGTAAGCCCCAGCTCAAAAACTTCTGAAGTTATTATGCGGACACCAAATTCACTAATGTGGCTCTGTGACCTTGGCAATTGGGTCAAGGTCACCCATCTTTGAACTTATCCTAGCCCTTATAGAGGACTAACATCAGCACAGCAGACCTCAGCGTTTCTCGGCAAAATTGCCGAGAGATGCCATGAAAAGGATTTCTGTACAAATTTCCTTGGCATTTCTTGGCAAAAAGCACAGAGAGTGACCCTTTCTCTGTGCTTTGGCTCTCCCAGTACACTGGAATCTTTATTTTCGCATGCTGCAATATAAACAAAGCTTCCTGTTTCTATGCTCCCTCCGTAAATTACCTAAGATTCACACATGTTCACTGGGCAGAAGCCATGATGAACACATTGTAACACATGCTGTGATTGGCTCATTTTTGCATGTGACTCAATTAAATAATTGGGTGATGTGAAGTGTGTCAGACAATATGGCCAAGCAGCTGTTTGTGTACAGTGGTAGGAAAGATGGTGACGGTGTGCACACTCAATTTCTGATTTGAAATATTAAATTTTTTGTTAGAATTTGAATAAATAACACTGTTTATTGTCAGGAACTTACCAATACTGTATATGTAAATTGACATCGATGTACTGATAGCATTCATGGTAGGTATACAAACAATGTGCATCCCATCAGAGGCAACGAGAAAGAGGATCCGAAAACCCAATGCAATTATTAATCTGTATTAAAGTTTACCAGGGACAGTGACTCCTGTAGTCCCAGAAATTACACTGTATTTTTCATCATAAGACATCCCTTGCAAATAGCTTACTTTTCAATTTGTATTTTTAATATTTTGCCAGTTTCTCTGTTAACAGTCATATTTAGAATCGCGGTAAAATTTGACATATCTTTGCGAATTTGCAAGCCAATAATAAGAGGAAGCTGGTTTTAAATAGGAAACTGGTCCATTCTTAGGTGCATCTCTAACAAAAAAATTGGTACAACTCCAGTGAATATTTTTTGAGATATCCCAGTACCGCTGACAAAACGGACAGATGAACGATGCAGCAGACAATTCCTCCGGCACTTTATGTGCCGAAGGTAAAAGTTGGGTAAAATATCCCTCCCCATAACTGGGAATCTGAAAAAAAAATAGTACCCTATGATCACTAATCAAATGACATAGTTTTCAATTGTCATCTACATACAGGTGTATGACACTCGTCCTTGTCTGATGCTGACTATTTTCCCCCAAGCTGCCCACAGCAGTGTGCAATTGACACTGTAAAACGTGTGAGAAAGAGCTTGACAGAGTTGTCTCTGTATCATTGCATCTTGCAACTTCTGCCTTTCTGGGATCTGCATATGGGTGCCTAGCTAGGACATTTACATGTGGTCTGCAACACTAACTGCACAAATTATGCTTCCAAAATATTGACCTAAGGCAGAAGCGTGCCTATATGCCATGCCTGGAAAGGGTGGGGCAGCTAAATGTTATCTGTGCAGCACAGGCAAAATCAGACAGCCAAAATAAGGCAGAAGACCGGAACATCCCTAAGCAAACATGCCATTTGAAGTTCATGTTAATTGTCATGAGAAATTGTACAATATGGTGACAATGTGTTGACTAAAGTAATTACAAAATATACATGTACATTTCATCACTATGCTGCCCTGTACCGTCATGATATTTGCATTCGCTAAATTTGTTCCAATTCTTGACACCAGTGGATAAGGAAAAATACCCTCGCAAGTGGTGTCTTGAATGTGGGATTTAAAACAGCAAAAATACGATGACAGCAACTTCAAATAATATTTGGCAGTGGGATATATGTCAACATTGGTGAGAAGCTGGATGAGGGGATTTAAGTATGGAATGAGTTGGTGGGGTATTTTGGCTATGACCTATTAGTATGAAGCAGTGACAGGATATTTGGCTACACTGACAACACTGTGAAGGAGCAGGGACGGGATGATGCTTGTAGTTTGCCATACTTTGAAGCAGGTCAAGGACAACAGTGCTACAACATTTAGTACCAATGTCATTATTACAAGGATAATGATGGTACAGGTAATGGGATATTTGATATTGCCGAACCAGTGGAGCACCTAGATTCACCAATCAGCAGGATGCGGACAGAGTGAGGGGGTAGTGGGAGATTTTGCTTGAGTGAAAGTTGATAAGCCATGTAAAGGTGATGATGTATATATATATGGTATATTTGGCTTTAGTTAAAGAGTGGACGATGCGGCAGGACAAGAAAAGATGGGTGGTGGGACTGTCTGCAATGAAGTGCTCCCCCAAGCTTCGAAAAAGAAAGGTGTAAGGGTTCAAGTCTACATAGTCTAAGACAATCTTCCGTCATGTACATGTGCTCCCTTCTCTTATGGACACATACATGTATATGATGTAGACTGTACACACTTAACTCCTCTGTTGTCAACACTATTTCTGCATAACTTACCTCTGTACTGTGGAGTAAATTCTCTCAAATCTTCTGGCATGGTCTGGTAGAAATGGTACTCTCTTGAGTTGAGTGGCTTGCAAACTGTGTTATCATCGAACTTGAGCATGCAGCAGTGGCCGCCCACCTGGTGTGCAAATGGCTGTAGCTGCACGGGCTTGCTCTGCTCCTCCATAACCCACTGACGCATTGAGACTGGTCCGCTGCATTCAATTAATGTCTTGTCTTATTGTACACTTGAATCTGAAAAATTGTACAATGTTTAAATAAATTAGCTGGACTTCACGCATGACACTTGTTTACATATTGTTTGTAGGAAGTTATCAATCAGCATCAATAATCTATCCATCTGATGCCCAGCAGGCTCCAGGGAGGATGAGCATGAACACAACTTCCTGTCGTTTTCCTTTCTTTGGTCAACAAAGCTAGAGGTTGGGATGTTTGGCAAGAAGGAAAAAACTACACACGTGTACACACATGCTGCCCACTGCCCTCTGTCTGATCAAACAGGTGCAAAAGTACTTTGAAGGTGACACATGGGTAAGTCAGTCAGTGTCATATCCATCACACAAAGTACTCTCTCTTGATTTTGATTGGGTGAGGTGAAGCACAGAAAATATAACAACACTAACCACACCAACATACACCTGTACTGGTAAGGCCAGTTTCATTTGCTACAGGTTTTTCACCATTTGAGTACTGTCTTACTCTGCTATGTACAGATATCTCAATGATGAGGACAACAGTCTATTTTAAGAGGAAGAAATGGGTGCGACAAGCTTAACTGACCATAATGATAACTGTCAATGTGAATGACACTGACCATGCATGTACAAGTCTTGTGTGTCAACAATTATCATGTCACCCTGTCCATATTGACTTACCTGAGATAATTTGTGTTCAGCTTCCAAAGAGCCAAGATGCATTCTGGAACCTACAATGCCAACTGTGGACTTCACCCTTAGGGTCAAGGCCCAGGTTACAATGCTGTATGCACTGATGGCATGGATGAGTGACCAAGCAGATACAGTGTAACAGTCCGTACAAACCTGCTGACAAACGGGTTGAGGTCATATGCCTGGTACTACACCGACCTGTATTTCTGATTAAAAATAAACAAACCATGCTTCCAGCTTACCCTATGCCTGATGAGTAGGTCAGTGTGACCCTGCCCTGACTGAGCATCACAAACTCCTATTCTGCACTTACATGTCCTGAGCACTACCACGAAGCAAATTCACTTTACAAAACAACACATATATATATATATATATATATATATGATAGCATAAGAAACATAACAAAACAATACAGCACACATTAACACTTTCTGTGATCATGATGATGGAGACATGCTTGAAATTGTCTTGTGCGTCATTACAAATATACATGTAGTTGTGTACATGCAACCCCTACAAAAGTCTGCCACTTTATAAAATAGTCAGATGGAGTACATTTTTTTATTAAGTTTGTAAACTCATCATTGACGATTACCCAAAACTATGTACGGTTTCTTTTTCTAAACAGGTACAGTACCAGTGCTGATTAAAGAATATATTTTTGAATACAAGTGCTGACAAAACAACCCATTCAATATGGGAAGTAAATATTAACTGCAGAGCTTCTTTGGCCTGTATCACTAAAACAAGAAACCTACATGTACAGGTGGATGGATGCCTTTATCAAATATGAAAAAATTAGTTGTTGCACAAGCCAGCTGCTAGGAATATACAGTGTATTAACATTTTAGAAAGTTGTAGTCATATTCTGTAAATATGCATTCCAAGGGTGTGATAAAAGAAAGAATCATCATCTGTTGGGCTAGGACAGTTCGTTACTAACAGACTGGATGATCCAAACATTAACATCTGAGTACACAATGCCTCAATAATCCTGGGGATTCTGCCATTTTAAGGAACACAAATATTCTACGATGCATATTCTGCTGCAGAAAGTGCAGATGACTTGCAGGTACATTTTTGGGCAAAATAAGTTAGAATATCACTTGATATTCAATTTTTTAGGGGGTGTGCACAAGAAAAGCACCATCAAGAATTTTCACGGGTATTATTGTAGGCTCTTCAGGGGGAGCACTGCAACTCCTTCGTGGGAATACACTGGAGCAATGACTCTACAAGTTCACAATGGTTGCTGTTCAATACTTGGTCTTTTATTAGCCCTTGCATGTGCCACAGGACTAATAGGGATGAGCGCTGTCAACTAAACTGTCCTTGGGGTTAACTTTCCCCTCACTCCACTTGGATAACTGTTGTCACTACTGACTTTTCCTCTCATAACCCAAAACCTCTACCTTATATATCCAAGCCTGTTGCCATAAACAAATCACCCTACTGCCACGCCAACAGTTCAGTGCCCTTCAGTCCTCATGGCTGTCCTGTTTGTTTGTTTGTGGCAATCCCGATTGATAACAGATGTCATGTGTCTGAAACACTCTTTCTTTATGAACTTATCATTTAAGCTGAATACTGCCACAGAGACATTTTACGAACATTTAAACTATTTTGTAATTTGCTATTTGTGTTGTCAGATGTCAAAGTGAATCAATAATTTGGATGAGTGAAAACCCCTCAACTGGTCATGCCAGTTATGATAAAATCATATTCAAAATACTTCCATCCCATAACTTAATTGTTTGGCTGATATTTGTGGCAACACTTGCATGATACTTTAGTATGACAACCTAACTCAAGGCATTCAACCTGTGCTAATACTCCCTACCTGCAAACCATAGATCATCAGCTCTCACTGATATATGCTGCCATAACCTTAGCCTACATGTACATGCCTCAAGACTATTGCTGCTTTATGACATGCCCTTTAGTGATGGAGCACAGGCATATACAGTATGAGGATCTTGGAGTTTATTTAGAAGATAGAGGCTGGAAAAATTTACAACGCCTATTGTGACTTTGATTTACATAGCTCAAGGCCCTTGTTGTTTCATGACACACCCTATAGCAACAAAGGATACATCCAAACCAAGTTTTCACAAGATATGGACAAAAACCAAAATAAGATAGCTGCTGTGACTTTGGCCACCATAGCTCAAGTTCAGTGTTGCTTCAAGACACTGCCTTAATTAGTATTTGTCATTGCTAATGTCATAACACTCTTGTTTTTTTTTCTTCATTATGCCCATATAATGGCCAACGATTGTCACCATTGCATGGCTATGGGGTCAGGGATTTTGGGAAGAAATTAACAGAAGCATACATGCCTTGTATTCAAATGTTCTTAGGTAGCATAATGCTGTGCCACTCAGCTGGAGTGGAATATTAATTTAATGCTGTTGCCTTTGATCTTGTGTGGTTTTTAATGCATTTTCTGGCAAATGTAGTCCTTATACCATCTTTTTTTGATATGCACTAGTGCTCCTTCATAATGCAAAAATAGTTTTACATAAATAAATGTTTAGTTTTGTCTGAACATCAAGTCCATAAAGTGTGAAGACTTCCATGCCCCACTGAGGTAAAACCAGTCAAACTGTTTTTTTTCTTCAACAGCTGTGTGGCCCTTGCCTGGTTGTTTCACTTTCATGTTTCAGTTTGAGTTCACAGTTACATTAAGTGTGTGTTTGAACACACAGTCAACAACCATCATGTTTGGATAACAATTCTGATTCAGCTGCCTCTTCCCTGTCAACGTTAACACATTGTTTCCATGTTTACATCATATACAGAGGGCCCTCTTTTGAAAGACCCACCGCTCTTTTGGGAGACCACCTGCCTTTTGTGAACATTTCCAATGTGTAAAAGCACTTTCTAATGATAATTTACCTATTTTGGGAGACCACCTGCAGAACCTGACCAGTTACCACCCAAAATGACCCCAAAAGACCACTGAGCCATCCAGAAATTTGCCTGTTGAGATCAGAATTACCCACTTATTTTGTACAAGATTGGTAAAATGAATTATCAAAACCAGTTAAGAAATTCAAAGTATGTTTACAATACATGTACCAATAAATGAGTAAGCACAAAGTTCTGCAAGATGGAATTGGGCCTTACAAGTGTACATCAGTCATGTTTGAATCTATAGATGTGAATTCAAAGTCATGATTAGTTGTTGGGCAGGTGGTGTAAGAGTCAAACCTCCTGTGGGAGACCACCTGCTTTAAGTAACTACTTTTTGCGTGGCACTACGGCTGGTCTCTCAAAGGAGGGATCACTGTACTTATGATAAAAAAAAAAAAAAATTGTGGTTGCAGCCTGTAATCATTAGGGTTTTAAACACAGACCCCAGTCATCAACAAAAGTTTCATGTAGGATGATTGGAGGGCCAAGTTCAGAATTAATATATGTGTGTGTGTTATGCTGCATTTGACACAAGGACAGCTGTGTTGTGGTCTATTCGACCTTACTTTTCAAAAATATACCAGTTTCAGTATTTTCCAAAATTATTCTTTCGTTCCTGTATGAGGCATGACTGAGGTAGGTGAAAAGAATGGTCAGGACTGGACCAGACATAGAGAGGAACACTGATTATAAATTGAGTTTCATAGGCTAATATATGTGTTTGGTATATTGGGCCTAATTTGGCCATAATTTTTAGCGTTACAAGTACAGGGATGAGAAAGTACTTCATACCCCCATCAAGAGGTAGCCTGGGCCCATGAAGAGATAGCCTCCTAATCAGTTCATGGTGTGGGGCGCGCAGGCCTGTGCCTGGGGCCTGGAGCAGGGTTGCCCTCTGGAAAGACTGCTGTGGATTGATTGTTGTTTGACAACAGGAAAAAAGCTTACTTTGAGACAAAATTTTGCAGGAATTTTTGTAAATGTATATATAAGAAATGAATGTGGCAAATTGAGAACTCCCATTCTCTTCATTTCACCCATGAGTTCCCAATTGGTGATGTTCATTCATATATCAATAAATGGGACCACTATACCCAGCTCAAGAAGAAAACAAGGCCTAAGGCCTATGAAATCAGCTACACGAGGAACGAACACTTACAACAAAAATCCCACAATTTGGTCACAAATTACAAGAAGTCCAAAATGACTAATTAGTAGTAGAAAAAAGTGGTCTTTTGGGGTCATTTTGTGTGGTCTCTAGTCAGGTTCAGCAGGTGGGCTCCCTAAGGAAGAGAATTATTGAAAGGAGCTGTTGCACAGTAAAAGTGGTCACAAAAGACAGGTGGTCTCTCAAAGCAGGCACTATTGGTGATATTTTGATTAACATAAAGAAAAGGTACTATATACAATTGTGTATTTGTAAATTCTAAGGCTTTGTACATTTTTGAATATGAATTAAGTAAAATGTGGCACTTTCATTATATCAGCACACTTTTACTGCCACAGTTGGTATTCATATGAATACATATATTTTGTACATATTTACCCCCAATACATTAACTTTATGTATTGCACAAAATATCATTTGCACACAAACTGTGTAGCAGGATGGGGAGAATGATGTATCCAAGTAAACTGTAAAAGTTGCATACTTCAATAATACTGATGCAAAAGTGTAGAGCTGTAGTTCTTTGGCAACATTTTCATGTATCAACAGAAATATGTGTACAAACTAAATATGTAACTTATTACAAAATACAATCTACGTGATATGTTATAATGTCCATTAAGCTGAATAGTCCAATGTGTAATCATTTTTCATAAAATTTATTCAGGGCAAATGTAATTTACTTGCAAGACGCATATGCTGAGAGACAATGCAGGTTTTCAGTTGTAAGCAGGGCAACAACAACGATCATAGAGTATACTGATATTCCTTTGACTTTCAAATACTTTCTCCGCCACCCTAGATTCTGGTTTTTTTTTTTGAAAAAATCATGGTCCGTGTTTCACTCCTTGTTACTTGCTGTATTCAGTAGCGCGGTAGCCTTTGCCGCTGTGCGGCAAGACTGAGTGGCTCGTAATTTACCCAGAAACCTGAACGCGCCTGGCTCTGACATCGGAATCTCCGCTGGGGTTTCCCCCCTTGGTGAACTTATGCATAGACCGTATTGCTATGAATATAAACAATCCTAGAACTGGTAATTACAATGACTTGCACAGCAAATCCAGTTGTGATCCCCAGACAAGTAAAACACCAGCCAGTGCCAGAGAATTATTCCACGAGATTCTGATGGAAAAACAAAATTCAGGTTTTATAAACATAGTGTGTATGGAAAGGTAAGTATGTCTGAAAAAAAGACAATGAAAAAGAGGATATGTGAAGTTTGACAAGAATGACTTCAAGGGTTGAGAGCAATTGTATGGTGAATAGACTGCAATGTTAGTGTTGGAAGTTCCATGCAAATGTGCACTCCACACAAGACAGAAACTTAGTCTGCCAAGGAAGGAATGAGGACAAGAGCATTGGAAAGGAACAGCTATTTGTGCTGAATTATCATTTAGGGATCTAGGCCTGCATACACAAGTTCACTGTACTAAACTTGTGTTTGTATGCAGCTGTATCCATAAGGTGAATATGGAACCACTTCATGAGAAAATGTACAAACATGGTAAGTGAAGAAATGTTGCCACAATTGACACACTAGTTGTCATAAACTGGTTCGTGACTTTTACTGGAAAACGTTTTGATAACAGGCTAAAGGGTAACTTGTTGATACATCAAATATTTTGTTCAGATTGTTTATGCTGAATAAGAAATGTGACAATTTTGTTTTAAGATCCTCACCATGCTTGGGTTGAGCTCTGACATAAATTTAAGTAATTATGATATAGCTAAATTTAGTTTGACCATTTGTGGTGCCTAACTGGATATAAATGGCCAGTGGTTACCTGACCCTCAGGCCATTTAATAGTTTGGAATCTACTGCCCTTGTGCCAAAGTCAGTGCCTAGACTGGTTCTTAATTTTATGTCACGCACTTCTGTTGGAGTTTATTTCTGGTTAATACAAGTACATATTTGCCTTCTATGGCAGACGAAGGTTTGAGTTCTACCTTTAAGTACATTATATATGTATTTTTCTTTAGAAAGACATTTTGTGCTTGCAGCATGTAAACAGTTAAACACTAAGGTTAAACACACAGCTCCTAGCTTACACTTGCCACATCATGGTGTTGAAGTAATGCAAAATTGATGTATTGATATCAGACTTCAACGAAGTTCAGAATTTCATTCACAATCTTGGAATGGACATCCGCAATCCAATTTTTTGTTCAAATGCAGCTCCATGGCGTCATACCTGTAACGTCGGCAACCCAGACAGCCAGAGATGGGATCAACAAACGGCAGCTGTACAACACAGCACTGCCAGTAGCACAAGTAAAAATTTATGTATTGAACACACTACTATATATTGACCTGGTCAATCAAGGAAAAAATGCAAAACAATATCCAACTGACCGGTCATCACAATATGTGCCTCACTTCAATACATCTCTGGGGACTCGGGGTGGTGGGTAAGCTACATGGGTCCATCTGAGTGACAACACAGCAGTGCATAGACGTGGTCATTACCTCAGCAGCTGACCATAAAAAAATTTCACAATATGAATCTGGACCAAAATTAACCAATTTTGTGGATAGAGCCATATCCAAAATAGTCCTTTTTGAAACAGATAGAAATAACAAATTAATGTTTCACTTGCAAAAGTATGGGTACAGTTTTACCAACACCAGAATAGTGTTGCCAACCCTCCCAGATTACCTGTGAGGCTCCTGAAATTTTGTGCTGAAAATTCTTGAAAAATTGTAGAGTTTTGACAATTTTCAGTCACTCTCCCTGAATTTCATAAATATTTCCCTTCTATATTTCAAATTACTTAATCAATCTACGGGAATTCTATTTTCCATCTGTAGGATTTTCAGTTTGGCAGATTGGCAACACTGCCACAATAGTGCCTGGTGGTTCCAAAACCTGTTGAAAAATTGTATTATTTTCAGTAATATTTAGGAGATGTAGTTTGATGTGTTTCCCCACTAATGGGGCTCATCAGGCACTGATTCAACACTCACCAGTTATTTCTGAGTCACATGCTAATGATTATGACCTTTTATATATATATATATATATATATATATATTGGTGTTGAGTAGAGCCAATGATTTTCCGTTTCAAAAAAAAAGACAAATTCCATTTCATTGGCAAAAATGTTTCAAATTCCGTTTCACTGCTATATATTTATATATATTTCATATAAGAAAAAACATCAAATTCTGTTTCAAGGATGACAAAAATGCACAATTCCGCTTCGGTTTCGGAAAAAACAGAAAATCATTGGCCGTAGTTGATAAAGGTGTTCTCGCAAACTTTGTCAACTTCTTGTTGACCTGTTTGTGGACACTGATAGCACGTGCAGGGGAATGATTTGCCTCAGATAACGAAAACAACGAATGGAACAGTGGATACTGATTTTTACCACACCAATTGTGAGTATATCATGTTCAAGGCAGGGTTTGGGGTTCTTGAATTAAATTGAATTCACGTATCATGTGGATTCTGAGTGTTTTGAGAGTGGGAGTTGAGTTAGGAATGGTGGCTAGAAAAGGTCATTTCTAAATCTTTATAATCATAAAGTCATGTGAAAATAGACAAGAGAATTGTACATTTTACCATAAGAGAAGACTAGTTGTCTCTTTCCCATGACATTAAGACCAAATGGTTCCACAGTGTGTAATTGGTGGACCCAAAAGTACTCCCTCTGTAGCATGGGTGATTCTGTTTTTTCAGCTCAGACAGGTTGGGGATATGTTCCAGGATATGTACCTTGGGTATAAGGCTCAGGGTACAGTTGCAGGGTTCATACAGCATAGCAAAGCCAAAATTCCATACTTTTTCAAGTACTTTCCAAACCATTTTTCCAAAATTCCAAACTCAATTATCCGTGGTTTTATGGGTGTATATATATATATATATATATATATATATATATATATATATATATATATATATATATATATATATATATATATATATATATATATATATATACAGTGGTTCCCCTCTTATAAGACCACCCCAAATGTTTCCTTATTACGAGAGGTGGTCTCTCTTCAGGGGGAAAATATGATGAAAATGCCATACTTGCTGCGCAGCAAAGTAGCCTTTGCAGAGGGAGTGGTATCTCTTTGGGGGTGGCTTACAAGAGGGGGACCAATGTATGCAATTTATATATTGAACAAAAAAAAACTTTTTGTTTGATACTAGCAAGCGCTGCTTCTCCCATATTTTTCAAGTGCACATTACTTGCACACACCTTGCATCTTGCGCTGTATTTGTCCTGTTTTACAGGCAAAACCCAGTCCTTTTATTTGGGGTTTCCAAACCAAGTTCATTATATGTACAGCCTCCCACTGTTGTTGCGGCTTGGTGCACAATTTATGCCCGCGGCGAACATTTACGGTCATTTATCCATAATTTAGGGCTCGACAATTTTTCTAAAAAGCACTTGTCCGCTGGGCAAGTAGATTTCAAAATCCACTTGTCCTGATAAAACTTCTATAAACAACGTTTTTCTCTAACAATGCTAAGGCCTAGGCCAGACAAACCCTTTACCCTAAAATGTATTTGCCGCTTATTGTCGCTTGCAAAATCGCAAAAAAATGTCAAATTTTATTTTTCCAGCTGCGACTGTTTGACAGTGAAACTGGCAAAATATCAAAAAAACCAAAAAAACAAAAAACAAATTGAAAGTAAGCTATTTGCTTGGGGTGACTAACGATGAAAAATACACTGTAATTTCTGGGACTATAGGAGTCCGTATAAACTTAAATAACGATTAAATAGTTGCATTGGCTTCAGTTAAGGATCCTTTCTCTCCACCTCGGATGGCGTGATGCACTGATGGGATGCATATCGTTTGCGTACCTACCATGAATGCTATCGGTACATCGCAGTAAATTTGCGTATACAGTATTGGCAAGTTCCTCGCAATAAACGGTGTTCTTAAATCAAATTCAAAACGAAAATTTTAATATTTCAAATCAGATATCGAGCGTGCGCACCGTCAACATCTTTCCTGCGACTGTACACAAACAGCTGCTTTGGCCATGTGGTCTGACGCACAACACATCACCCGATTGGTCAATTGAGTCACATGCAAAAATGAGCCAATCACGGCTCGTGCTACGGTGTTTTCATCATGGCTTCCGCCCAGAGAACATGTGTGAATTTACGGAGGGAACACACAAACGAGAAGCTTCGTTTTTGTTGCAGTATACGAAAATAAAGATTCCAGTGTTTATTGCAACAATTATTTGGAGTCACAGGCAAATACGCAAAGGTATGGGATAGCGGGAATTGCCGAATGTGTCCCAAATCAGTCCGTGAGACTGCGTCAGTTCACCGCAGATCTGATCCAGTGTCCACGCTGTCACTTGCGTGTGACTGGCAGTTGTGTGCTGTTTTTGCCCGGGAAGTCATCTCACGGCACATATTTTTTCTACCACTGTTTGAACTCACCGATAAATAGCATTTGATGTTAATTTGCAGATGAATTTGCCCTGCAAAATATTATTATTTTTTGACGGATTTTACTAGTAAAAAAATTCCAGCTAGCCCGCAGGGATAGCACTTTTTTATTTCC
Source organism: Hermodice carunculata (assembly GCA_964020975.1). Taxonomy (NCBI): domain Eukaryota; kingdom Metazoa; phylum Annelida; class Polychaeta; order Eunicida; family Amphinomidae; genus Hermodice; species Hermodice carunculata. Next base: position 60,381,936 of record OZ026629.1, on the reverse strand, counting down.
ACCAGCCCGAGCCCAATTCTGACAAGCCAGAGCTTTCGGACATGCGAATTGTCGAGTCCTGAATTCATGATGGACCATCACTCGTAATCAAAATGACGCATGCTTGTTTTTCAAATCTTGCAAAGAATCCCGTTGCATTGAGAGTTGAAAAAGGTGCCTCCCATGATGCTGTGCAATGCAGAAAACCCCATAGATGCTATATTTAGAAATGAAAATAAACTACGATCGTAGGTATTGCAACAAACATTAAAATAAAGTCACACAAATAGATTGTTTTCATTTTGTTTGGTTTCTTTTTAAACCGGAAAATCGATTTTCCATACTTTTCAAGACTTCTTTATAAAATTCCATACTTTTCAAGGCCTGGAACAGAGGGCATTCAAATTCCATACTTTTCAAGCCTTTTCAAGCTCTGTGCGAACCCTGAGTTGTATATATGTTATGTTCCAGTTCCACACCGTTCCAGAAATACACTGCAAACAAAGTGGGAAAACAGTGTTGTGCTGGATGGAATCACTAGAAAAGGGTGTCCAGACTTTTTCTACAAAGTTGCAAAACTATGTGAGGTGTATGCAGGTACACTCAATATAACAATTTACTTGTCAGGTTGGGATATTCTGTTTTTATTATGGAAAAGGCACTTCAGCATTATGCTAAAGCATTTTAGTAATAGGGCGCATGTAACTTTGTGATGGACGGAATGAAAATTATAAAATTTTCAACACAGATGATGACAATAAAGAAAATGCAATCACACATTTAAATGCAACTGAAAGCTTTTGTTTTTGCCATTTTTGTTATTTACTCTAAGTGGGTTCTAGTTTGACATACATATATATGGCAGAAAGAAATTAGTATTGCAACAGACAGAAAATTTTAAATGGGACAGAAATGAAGGCACACAGGTGCCCACCTCTCTCAATTTACCTTCAAATTTGATCTGAAGGCTACTTTTGTATGCTTTTTTTCTTTTTCTGCCAAGGTTATGTTTTTCATTTTTCTATATTGGCAAATGTTCTAATGCTCACACATCTCACCTTAATCTGTTCCCCTGAGGTTAATGTGTAACCGTTCAGGTGCACTCACACCCAGATCCATCTTCCCTCTATCTAGGTATTTAAATTTCAAATGCAAAAATACACACATTAAAGCATGTCTTGGTCATTTAAGAGCACAGTCTGGGACAAAACCCTGAACTTATTAATGAAACTACATGAAAGCACAAAGGTGCCTACTTCTCTCTTGTAACCTTAAATTTGACTTGAAAGCTATCTTTCGTAATTTTTTAAAGCCATATTTTGTGATTTTTTATTGAACTTTTGTTGTTCATCATCTTCTACATCCGTTTCTCTATTTTGTGGCAACAGCAACAGTGATCGCACATCAGCTCTCAATTTCTTTCTCTGAGTTCCCTAAATCAACAAGTACTTTTTCTTTATCAATTTCAAAGGATTATGCTAAAATTAATAAATGTACAAACTATTATTTTTACCAAATTCTAATTTTTTACATTTTGGCAACTTTTGGATATGGCATAATACAACCCAACAGACAAACACAAAAAAGGCTACATGTTGACTTACATTTGTTTCATAAAGCCAATCACTGATGATTTCAACAACAGATTTCCTTCCAACTTCACTTATTTTCATCAGTTTATAGGCCTACAAATTTCAGCTGACATGTTCCAAGTTGGCACAACCTGGCTGTGTGGAGTCTGTGGATAGTGGACTCTTGCTACATGGTTCTTTGTCATCAATTATATTTTGACTCACCAGAATATTTGTCCAAAGGAAAAAATCTTTCTTTTTGGCAGACAGAATCAAGAAGCAGGTACCTTTCACCACACAGCCATGGATGGGCTTAAACTTGATACCAAAACTTAGCAATCGATTGTTGATTTTGCCCTGATGATCGGGCATCTAATTGATAATTTGTGTCATTGCCCTAGTAATTACTACAGTATTCTACCTCTGCCTGCACAAACTCAAGATATAGCTGCTTTTGTTTCCAACTTCAAAGTATAAGTTTCCACAAATATTAATTGCAAAATGTTGGGCAGTTCCTCCAGCCCACATGTGTAATTAACACCATAAACTGGCATCCATAAACCTTTTACATGGTACGCACCCAAAGTCCTAGAATTCTAGGTCCAAGCCAGTATAGGGCTCTAAAATTGGGATATCCATAACCCATTACGCAGATGCCAACATTGACAAGTTTGCCCGTATCTGTTCCCAGGGAGGAAGGGGGCACTGGTAGAGACACCATGCTGTCAGGGACAACATTCCCCATTTATTCCATGCTAAATGTGTGCAAGTTGGGGAAGCTGCATTGCTATTATTTCCACTTCAAAGCTAAAGAATCCGTCAGAAAAGCTAACCGTTTGAGCGTATATATATTAAATTTATTTATGTTATATTTCTATGTTTGCATGCTTTCGGTTGAGCTACACTCCATGTCCCAATGCTAGCAACACAGCATTTTAGATAGGCAACTCGACAGCTTGCGCCAGGTTGCTATACAGAACTGGTGGCTAGGGCTTCAATTTCACAATTTGTCATGTATTGGCCAATCCCCTTAATGTTTTTTTTTCTTCCTCTCTCTTTTTTTTTGGGGGGGGGGGGCTTTAATACAGTACCCATCGTATTGTGTGTAATAACAGAAGTCAGAGGCTCCAAAGTACAACCATATGACGTTTGAAGATACTCATGTCAACAGTGAAAATTAATGACTTAAAGGCAGAGAACATTGTCACATGACAAATGACATTTACACAGACCTCATTAGACTGGAGTAAAAATAAACTTGCCAACACTACTGCAAAACTGATTGCCATTTGGCTGATGACTGTTGTACTTGTAGGTGTTAAATTTCAAGCTCTGTGTCAGACAGCCATAGCTGAAAATGCATGGTGTTTAAGGAGGGGGTGGTCATTATGCAAGCCACCAGAAACTGCTTCTTGGTAGTTTTCATGGTAAATGTTGCCTTGTTGGGGGTTATCCGCACCATTTATATATTTACACGATTATCGTGTCAAAACTGAAAACTCGAAATGATACTGCTCAGACAGTACTTAAATTTCGTGGACATGGCCTATAGTATGTGATTAAGTATCATCATCACATCAGTCGCCTGCTCTTTGCTGTAGCATGGAACTACTATCAGATAGTAGGTCCATGGTTGTGGTGATCTGTTCTGCGAACCTGACGGAATTACCAAACCAGGTGTCAATAACGCATGGGTTTTATTCTGTCGGGCTTGCGTTTCAGTTTTTGCTTGGGTTTCGTTGGTACTGGACTCAACTGGTCATTTCTTCGAGCAAATTTAGCATCACCATGCATAAATATAAGGCAGATGTGACTATGAACGCTACTGTCACAGTCTGCGCGGCCATGCTCCCTGAATCGGCCTGTCACCTAGCCACCACAGTGTTTTATTTTGTCTCGGAGCCCGGCCCTGTGCCGACAGCGATCAGCTGTCACTGTCAAGCTCTTTCACCATGTTCATACGACTGTTGATTTCCCTTCCTGTATTTTTCGCTGGAAAACGCTTATATTTTCCAGTTAATTTCCGACATGCACCGTAAGCTTTTACCCAGGATATTATCCTTCCACACCACACTTCAATACTTACATTAACATTGTAAATATCCTTAAAGACGTGGGGAAACGTTTGACAGTCATTCCTTTCCAGCTGGGCTATGCAAATATGGCGTCATACACCAGTGGAAAAGTACGGAATGACGAAGAGCCAATCATGTTGGCTGTATCAGTCATGTGATTCACTCTATGCTCGGGAGAAGCAAACGTTCATACGTAGATGTCGACAATGCACGCTCCCCCCTCTCTTCTCTGTTTTTCTCTCTGTCTCTGGGTCTGAGATTGCGGCAAAATATTGGCCTAATGACATCAGCAATTGTTCCTCTATGGTAATACATGACATTCATGTTAGCTACTTTGGGCATTAAGTGAGGAAATACCCGTGCAAGTCCCTGTATAGCTATAGGCGTAAAGCATGACAAAAAGTCAAAATGTGAAGGTCTCGCCCAACAAATAACTTTAAGCATAGAGCTATATGATAACTCTATGCTTGCATGAGGTGTCTGGGCATACCAGGGAGGTGTATACATCATGTATACTCATACACCTCCCTGGGCATACCTAAGACCTTCAAATCAGTGAAATTGAGCTTTTGTTACTTTTGGGATGGTGAAATGCCAATCTTTATCCATGCCAAATAGTTTCACTGAAACATGTTGACTTCTTCGCAAAACTTTAAGATGAAAAAGTGTCCCTCTGTCAGTGCAAGCTTTATGGAGTCGATCAGTTAATTGGCTGTTAGATGTGGTCAATAATGGTGATATGTAGATAACCATTCTCAGTCAAAGCCTCACTTGATGTGCTTTCACAGGTGAGCGGATTATTTCACAGGTGACTGATTGGAACCACCATATTGTTCTTAAGTGTATAGGTCGAAGATTTTGACAGAGTTTAAGAGATTAGCATTTAGTCATCCTTCTTAATGCCCTGCACAGATGTCATTTGTGACTAATTAAAGTCAGCAAATCTCCTTGGTAATCTTGGTAATGAATATCTCAGAAACAATTTTTTACAAGACTTGTTAATTTTGAGACAGCCTCACTCAAAACTGGATGGATGAATCTTTGTGAAATTAATAACTATGTAAATACAAGAGTGTAATTAACTTAGGTAACCATTTTTTGTTTGGCAATATTCCAATTTTAAAAGCTACTTTTTGAGCTCCAAAGCAGAAAAATAATCAATGTTAATTGCTGATGCTTCAAAATTCAATGACATAAAAAACATTCCTTTTAACGGGGAAAAATAGCTACGTAAGTTAATTACCTGTCTATATGTATATAGTTTAGACAGGGCCAGGTTAACTTATGGAGAGTAAAGAGTTCAGACTGCGGAATAGGGTAATGACTACTAGGAAGTGGTTTTGGACAAAAAGACATAAATACAATTGTCTTTACGTGACCGTTGATTTCAAGCTTTTTTTTGTGAAAAGTTAAATTGTGATCCCTTCTCAAAGTGTAAATCAGACTCCTTGAATAAAATGCCCCTCAAATTTTACAAGTTAATCTTAGAATAGTTTTTGTTACATGCAAAGAAACTACACATCGCGATCGTTGGGTTTGTATCCAAAAACAGAGATACAGTGGCAATTTTTGTACCACTCTGTTATATGTGCCCTAAGTAAGGGCAGACACCTTAAAGGAATAGCCTAATTCCCTAACTTGGAGAGAGAGAGAGAGAGAGAGAGAGAGAGAGAGAGAGAGAGAGAGAGAGAGAGAGAGAGAGAGAGAGAGAGAGAGAGAGAGAGAGAGAGAGAGAGAGAGAGAGAGAGAAGCGATTTGCTCTAGACCAAATCTGTTTATGCGCCTTGAAAATAAGTAAAGTCTAAACTGTTTTGAAAATTTGTTCAATGATAATCAAATATATCTTGACCGCAATATTTTGAATTGAAATTGTACCTCCACCTGTAATCATATAAGTTTGCCTACAAAAGCACCAAATAAAATTTTACATTTTTCATTTTCCTTTCATTGCCGGGACATTGAATTTGGACGCATCTATACCACAAACCAATGAATAGATGTCGCCATTGGCATCTCTATCTACACCACAATATATTTGAATTTATTCCAGACATTTCATTACTTTTAAAAACGTTTGCTGAGCGGTCAGCCGGTAGTAATCTTTGTCGGTTTATGATCTCTATAGTAACTGGTGCTACGTGTAACCAAGGACCCTCTTTCAACTTACAGAGGGTCCTTGGTGTAGCCTCACCAAGGAGGCTACGTACACTGGTGCCAGTGTAGCCCCCTTGGTGCAACTAAATACACTCTCGAATGGTTCACCTCCACTACAGATTTTCACGTAACAACGGCCTATTACTCATTTAGTAGTATTTTTTCCCCTACTGTCATCCCCATGCAGTAACATTATTTCTAACGACTGTGACTGACTTAAGGAGAACGTTGTCGACGACAGCCCATGAGGTTATGTTACATAATTCAACAAAGACATTTTAACAAAAGGGGATGCCTTGATTGAACACACAGTCGCAATGTTGTTAGTGACAACAAGTTGAGTTATATGTATTTTAAGTTTTATTTACGTATTTGTATAATTTATGTACCGGTATTGATTTACGTTTCTACCACAATTATGTTCACTCGTGTACGTTTGTACGTTTTCCTCAGTTGTGTGGTTTAAATATACATGTATTATTATTATTATTATTATTATTATTATTATTATTATTATTATTATTATTATTATTATTATTATTATTATTATTGTTGTTGTTGTTGTTATTATTATTATTATTATTATTATTATTATTATTGTTATTGTTGTTGTTGTTGTTATTCAACATTTAAAGTTCGTAGGTACGCCTAATTAGTATAAATTCAAATTTGAGATATTTTACTTTCATTTCACTGGATGTACGTACAGCACAGACCTAAAAACTCAAATTGGATTGACACCTCTATCTGTAGTAGTAGTAGTAGTAGTAGTAGTAGTAGTAGTAGTAGTAATAATAGTAATAATAATAATAATAATAATAATAATAATAATAATAATAATAATAATAATAATAATAATAATAATAATAATAACTAAATAAGCAAATCAGTATGTGTGCCAAGAAGGTAAGATATAGTACTGTTAATCATACGTTGACTTCATTGAATACTGGGTGTATTTCAAACTTTATATCTTGCATATATTTAGATTTGTACCAGAGAGAAGTGTAATCCTGCTATTGGTAGGCCTGTATATATATGCACAGTGTGGTGCATCTGAATCAGGATATAAACTTACAGCACTTAAATCGTGCTAAATAGGGGTATTTCACATTTTAATTACTTAATAAAAAAGGCTGTTTTTGCAGAAAAAGAAAAGAGTAGCACAAACACAAAAAATGAGAAATATAATCTTACATAGAAAATGAAACTGTAGGCCTACACTTCTAGCAGCAAAACCGTATTTCAAATTGTGGATAAGAGTTTTAGATAAAAAATTACAGGATGAAAATAAAACTAAAATTTTGATTTAAAAAAATAAACAGCCATCAAATTAAAATTAAGCCCTTTGTCAAAAAATTAAAATAAGCTTTTGGACAACATGTGTGTTTTTTTTTTTCATTTGACACTGCAAATTAGATGTGAATTTTGTTTTTTAAAATGCTATTTAAAATTTTATGCGAAATCCAAGGATCTTAAATAAAATGTAATTAAATCAATGGCGATACTGAAATTTAATATTCAGTGCCAGAATCAAGCTTGATGCTATGTTTCCTTTCAGAAAATATATACTTTTAACAGTATTAGAATGTAACGAAAAACAGAACTTACATATTTATACATGAAAGTTATAAAGTGTACCATGGATGAGTAGGTGCATGTGGAAGCAAACATTATTTATTCATATAGAATGTATACATAATATAAGCCAAGGGGTAATAACTGTCTGTAAAACATAACTGTCTTTGTTCCTTTGTCACGCGTGGAAGAAGAAGAAGAAGAAGAAGAAGAAGAAGAAGAAGAAGAAGAAGAAGAAGAAGAAGAAGAAGAAGAAGAAGAAGAAGAAGAAGAAGAAGAAGAAGAAGAAGAAGAAGAAGAAGAACTGATTGGACTCTAAATTACCTATGAAGAGCAGGTCTCACAGGTTACAAGGGAAAAAATTATCAAACGTCCGCCATAGTAGGCTTGAGCAAGTCAATGAGATGACGCAAATTGTTCCATGCTCCATTTCTATAATTATGAAATCCATAAAGTTGTTAAAACAGTCAGTATGGACTGAAAGACTGTTATCCCATTTGTGAAGGGGGTATCACATTACAGGATTCTGCGCAGAGATTCAGGGATATTTTGGGATCAAGGGCTGGCTCAGATAGCTCCAGGCGCAATGCCGCTTCCCACCATATATATGTATGAAACTTGCAGCACTGTGGTGGAGCAGCAAGCTATTTGGGCTGCCCCACCACAATTACAGATCTGTTCATCTCGAATGGTAAGAGTAAGTTATTAAACAATTGTTGGGATATTTCCCCCGTTTTCTGCAAGGCCTAAGCCTTTCAAAGCAGACTGTCACTCAAACTATGGATAGTAAGTTTCCTTGGACAGTTTCTGACAGTGCAACAGGATTTATTGTGCATGCCAAATGGTTGCACAGCAGCAAGTAGGCAGATAACAGGAGCCAGCTTGTACATGTTGTGGGGAAGGAGGGATGTGTACTGTGGGGGAAATTTGGTGAATTAAGCATGCATGAGTTGAATTTCCTCAACTTTTGTTTGGATGCCATTGGAGTTGTCCATGACACAAACCCATATATTAAACTGGGAATGCATCCTCAATCTAGCTGTGAAGACATGGAAGATTTTCACTGAAATTTCTATTGCCTCTTATTTGAATAATTTCGCAAATATTTAATATTCCAAATCATATGACCAATTTCAATTAACGGGATATGGTCATGCACCGGTTTGGATTTCAACATGTAAATATAGTGGTGTCCGAGAAAAGCTGTGGATCAGATTTAGGTGATAAGAAAAAAAAGAAAGAAGAGAGAATTTTGAGAAGATAGGATGTCTGTGTTAAAAAGTCATTAAAAGGTCATACTCATGCATGTACCAACCTTAACAAGTATGTTTAGAATAAGTGTCTTTTATTCCCACAAGTGTCACTGACACCCTTTTTTTCCCCATCAGTGAACCGGTTTGGAAGATGCTGTGAATGGTGCTTTATGGACTCGCCTGTACACACACACACACACACACACACACACACACACACACACACGTACGTACATACACACAAACACACACACACTTATATACATGCATGCATGCATATATACATACACACATACATGCATACATTAATTACTTTATCAATGCCACGGTTGCCTTTTGACATGATAAGATATTTTGCAAGTCCCGTATGCAATAATGATTGCGTTATGTATTCTTTCCAAAACGCAAAATTTTCCAGTTTACAGTTGGAAAGTTCTTATTCCAGATACTGCATGCATTTGTTTAAAATAGGTGCATATGTATTTTCCCACGGTACTTCTAAGTGCATTATAATTTTTATTTCATTGTATGCCGCATGTCGATTAACTTCATTTTGCACCTTAACTACGGTCAACTCTCTAATTTTGTATTTGCAGGATGATTTACCTGGCCTTGTGTCAATCATATTGTAATTTATTGGTTATTTCATTATGTAATTTTTTCTTATGATTTTCAATTTTGATATTATTTATCTTTTATTTCCTCATGTGATACCACTGCTTGTCTGTGTTTTTCGCCCATTTGCGACCCTATTATTTAGTACACCGTTGACTGAGCATAAAAGAGCCTACAATGGAATATGAATTCGTGTTTCTTCCATTGAAAATTACCTTGTCGTCTACTTAACATACAAAGAGAGAAAGAGGGAAAAAACAAAGAAAGAAAGAAAGAAAGGAAGGAAGGAAGGAAGCAAGGAAGGAAGGAAGGTGATACTGATAGGCGTTTTCCAGGGCCTTTGGTTTCTATGTCTGCTGGGAGTTTATTTTGTTTTGCTGTTTTTCCCGTGTCCAGAGCTTATCCTCACTGGCCATGTGATGATTCACGCCAGCCAGGGGTTTAGGCTGGTTCTCATGATCCACAGGTACCGGGACACAAAACGACGCCCCCTCCTGCACACTGACACTCCTCTGTTGGGTATAACTTGGTTCTATGGAAGTGGTGCGGATGTCAAGTACTGTATCCGAGTTGTTTGTAAGTCTACTTGTGCCCTATGTGGGGGTGCGAAGATAAAACAATTTATTGTTGCGGGTATGTGGATCCCAAGGGAATGACCACTACTAATGTTTCGAATCCTACAAAAAGTATGGAACACCCATCCCCTCCGTTGAAAGTACTAACATAAAAAGTTAAGAGATTGCCTGATTTCTGACGTAAAGAAGAGAGAAAAAAACCCCGCAAATGGTTGGATTTCTCAATGTATTGAATCATTAATTAGGCATATGTATCATTTTTAACGAAAATATAGAAGTTTGGCCCTTATTTTTAGTAAAATGTAGCCTACATACAGTTTCAAAATTTTTACTCAAAAATTTTCAGGAAAACGAGCATAACTAGAAAAGAAGATTTGCTTCACAGCAAATCTGCCCGGGTGCCTTTAAAATGAGAAAAATTTGAAATGCTACACTTTGCCATTGTTCAACATAATCTAAACTTTGTGTATTATACTAATTTGCATAAATAGAATGCTATAACGTTGGTTCTGCCATGTCACAAACATATAAAGTAAAGTTTGAATGACACTACTATCTGTGATAATTTTGAAGCTATTCAAAGACTTTATCTTTGTGCATATGCCTAATTTGCATAAATTGAAAGCCTACAACTTAGGTTTATGGTTCATTGGATGCGGCTTTGTCACAACCTACAAATTGAGGTCCGAATTGCACCTATATGTATAATAGTTTTGAAGTTATTCAAGATTTAAATTTCTTGTGTTCATCTTATTTGCATAAATTGTACAATTTTGGATCATGGTTCATTGGAAGCAGCTATATCACAAACCAAAAAATTGGAGTTGGAATGGCACCTCTATCTATAATAGTTTTGAAGCTATTCGAAATTTAAGATTTTGCATATCCACCTAATTTGCATAAATTAAAAATCCTATAACTTTGGTCTATGGTTCATTGGATGTGGCTTTGCCACAAACTGATAAATTTGGAATTTCCTCTCTATTTATAACAGTTTTGGAGATATTCAACTTTTAAATTTTTTAATGTGCCATATTAGCATAAGCTGAAATTCTACAACTTTCATTTACTGTACATTATATTGGCAGGTGTCACAAACCTAGATGTGCCCATTAAAATTTTGTGTCTATTTGCAGTGCAGTAGTTTGAAAGATATGGAGTCCTAAAATTTTAGAAAGGCCCTAATTTGTATAATTTTAAACATGTGTATTATTGCAAATCAGATAGTCAACTTCCTTACTAGCTCATTACACAGTTGTTGGGTGTTCTTCCCCCCCCCCCCCAAAAAAAAAATTGCTACAAGACCCAAACCTTCCAAAGGGTACACTTAGCATGCATGGATAGACAACTGTGAGACAGGTTCAAGCTAATTAATTATGAATGCAAAAAGGTTGCCTGGCACCATGGAGGGCAAGCAATAGGTCATACAGCAAGCAGTTCAAGGCCTGTATGTGGATTGGGGAGAAATTTGGTGAATTTAGCGTACATTAAAATTCCCCAAGTTTTGTTTGTATGCTATTGGATTTGCAAGTTGTCTCAAACCTATATGTGTAAGTTAGAACTTTGTGTCTATCTCCAATAGTTTAGAAGATACGGAGCTTTAAAAATTTTAATTGCCCCTCATTTGCATAATTTTATTCATCATGACTATTCCAGGTCAGGTGCCTAATTTCACTGGTAGGTCAGTCACCATGGCAAGTTTGTTGGTTTTCGGAACAGTAGGGTCCGAGAAAAACTCCACACAAATCTGGTCGTAAAGAAGAAAGAAAGAAAGAAAGAAAGAAAGAAAGAAACAAAGTAAGAAAGAAAGAAAGTAAGAAGGAAAGACCAGAAAAGAACATTTGCTTCACTGCAAATCTGTTTGGGTGCCTTCGAAATGAGAACAGTTTGAAATGCTACACTTTGTCATTGTTCAACATAATCTAAATTTCGTGTATTAGCCTAATTTTTATAAATTAAAATGCTCAGCTTTGGTTCTTGGTTTAAGGGATGTGGCCATGTCCCAAACTTGTAAAGTGAAGTTTGAATAAAACTACTATCTATAATAGTTTTGAAGCTATTCAAGATTTTAATTTTGTGTATTTGCATGAATTATAAGCCTAGAAGAATTCTGGTTATTGTTCATTGGATGGGGCTATGCCACAAACCCATAAATTGAAGTAGGAATTGCACCTCTATAATAGTTTTGAAGCTATTCAAGATTTACATTTTGCATATTCACCAAATTTGCATAAATTAAAATCCTACAACTTTGGTTCAAGGTTTATTGGATGCGGCTTTGCCACAAACCTGTAAATTGAAGTTGGAATGGCATCTCTATGTACAATAGTTTTGGAGATATTCAACTTCTATATTTTTCAAAGACCTTTATTAGCATAATTTGAAATTCTACAACTATACTGTCCATTATAGTGGCAAATGTCACGAAGGTATATATGCACATTGAAATTTTGAGTCCATCTGCAATAGTTTGGAAGATATGGCGCTTTTAAAATTTTTGTTGCCTCTAAAATTTGCACAATTTTAAACATCATGACTATTCCAAATGAGATGCACAATTTCGCTGGTTATGTCAGTCACCATGGCAAGCTTGGTTGTTTTCGGAAAAATAGTGTCTGAAAAAAACTCTCGACCTACTTGGTCAGAAAGTAAGAAAGAAAGAAAGAAAGAAAGAAAGAAAGAAAGAAATTGGCCTGTTATTTCCTTGTTAATTTATCTGAATTGAATACCACCTGTCCTATGTGACCACTTTTTCTGGCATTAGGGGTGGTCTTAAATTGCAGGTACCACTGTACAGTGAAATCTCTACAGTGGGCACCCTCCGGACCAGAGAAAAGTGCCCACTCTTGAGAGGGTCGGCCCTTCTGGGCAGTATTGATGAGCATATGTGCATGTACAGTGTACACATATTAAAACTCAGAGGGATGTGAATACACGCAATACAAAACTGTCTTCGTTCCTTTATTACATAAACAAATTTTAACAGATGCTGTCACAAAACTACATGTGCATGTACCTGTGAACTGAGACATGCACTATACTGACTCAGTATTAGCTATGAAGAACAGGCTTCTTCTCACTGGTTACAAGAAATCAAACACATGAAAGCGTCCAGTGAAATGACAAAACTCCACATACTTGTTAAAAATTTACAAAGTTGTGAAAACAGTCATTGAGAACTGTAAGTCGAGACTCTGATGGGTCCAGCAAACTCAGTTCTGTATGTAGTGGTAGTCTGTTTTTAACAGAGGGTACACTCCTGGCTTGTTCTGCCCATGGAGGTATTTGCCATAAGACCCAAACCTTTCAAACCATACACCTAGCAGGCATGGCTAGAAGGCTGCCTATGAGACAGGTTCAAGTATCATGAATGCAATGGTTACTTAGCACCATGGAGGCTTATAACATGCAGTACAACAGAAGCCCTAGTCAAAATGTGGATTGTTGGAAAATTCACTGAATTTAGCATATATTAAAATTCCCCAACTTTTGTTTGCATGCTGTTGGAATTGCCAGATGTCTCAAACCTATATGTGTAAGTTAGAACTTTGTGTCTATAACATTTTTGAAGATATAAAGCTTTTAAAAATTTAATGGCCCATAATTTGCATAATTTTAAACATCATGACTATTCCAAGTCAGGTGCCTAATTTCACTGGTGGGTCAGTCATAATGGCAAGTTGGGTCGTTTTCGGAATAATGGTGTCCGAGAAAACTCCGGATAAATTTTGTCGTAAAGAAAGAAAGAAAGAAAGCAAGAAAGAAAGAGAGAAAGAAAGAAAGAAAGAAAGAAAGAAAGAAAGAAAGAAAGAAAGAAAGAAAGAAAGAAAGAAAGAAAGAAAGAAAAAAGGATTCTTGTAAAAACAAAATGTCTGGGTTGGCACCCAGACATAAATAAAAAATTCTTGGAAAAACAAAATATCTGGGTTGGCACCCAGACAAAAAAAAAAAAAAAAAATTCTTGGAAAAAACAAAATGTCCGGGTTGGCACCCAGACATAACTAATAGCATACAATTTGACCACACCTAGCTTGTACCCGTAAACTTTCCTGTTTGAATGAAAAACTCAGTCAGATTGACTTTTTTGTATGAAAATTATAAATCAACAACATATTGATCTAAATGATTAGAGTCAGTTATGGGAATAAATAAATCAAAGGCCACAATTTTATTTCAACTGGGTCGGTATCTGACAACGAATAAGGGTTACCTTTGCTGCCTTCGCTTCATCTCAATGTTTACAACTTTTCCGATTCACGTCCATTTTTATAATTGGTTCATTTCTCTTAAGTTTGATAAGAAATGGATATTAACTTTATGTAACTAAAACGCTGCACTTAAAATATTTATGGTATCTCATTTCACTTGAGTACACGTTCTAAAAAGCTCAACTTCCAATTTTATACTTTTCACAATGACTATACTTCGCACTTCGTTTTTTAACCATGTGGAGACATTATCATGCACGGTGTTAGGAATCATGTCAGTCTCACAGTTAATGTCATACGACGTTATACTTTTAGACCCTCTCATTCCCCCCCTCCCCCGCCTTCGCGTCGAAATGATCCTTCCGTGACAATTACCATGTGCAAAATGCCTATAGGCCTACTGGCACCAGAACCCGCGCCAAGGGAAGTCACAGTAGTAGATAAAAAGTTTGCTTGTGGCTTTCCCAATTCTCCTGAAACTTTCAAAACCGTCGCTCAGCTTCAAACTCATGGATTTGCGGCAGTCCACATAAATATTTATCGTAAGCGACTGAAAAACGTGCAAACTATGTAATCGGTACAGGGTCTCACTTTAAAATCACCAGATATAGGCCTGCGATCATGGTACACCTCATAACTTATATTTTTTAAATAAAATACAGAAACTTACTTTCACGTTTTTTTGGTTTATTTTTGTTTTGTTGTTTTTGTTTTTGTTTTTGTTTTGTTTTTTGTTTTTTGTTTTTTTGTTTTTGTTTGTTTGTTTTTTTTTTTGGGGGGGGGGTATTTTGAGTAGATATTTTAACCCAGTTTTTTCGGTTCCTGTTATTTATTCTTGTGTGAAGTTGAGGACGGAGTCAATAGTTTTCTGAATCGTATACTCTTGCCACGGCGTGACCAAAGTGCCTGGAGAATATATGCTACCAAAGGGGTCACAATAAAAGATAGGTTAACTGCACAGGCACATACACTTTACACAGCATGTAGCTGCTGTGTATGCTTTTGCAAAGTACACTCAAGGGACAATGGGAGATGGATGCATCACAAAAATATATCTTCACTGCATTAATCTTTGGCTCTAGAAAGTTTTTGTTATCAACAAAGAAAAAAGACTGAAAAAGTTATTGTTTAGGGATGTCGCAGAAAGACAGAATTCAATTTAGTACAAAAAAGAATGAAATATATAAATGAATAAATAAGTAAACAAATAAATAAATAAATAAACAAATAAATGAATGAATGAATGAATGAATAAATAAATAAACGAGTAAATAAATGAATAAATGAATAAATTAATAAATAAATAAATAAATAAATAAATAAATAAATAAATAAATAAATAAATAAATAAATAAGTAAATAAATAAATAAAAAACAGGGTTAAAAAGATTAAAGTGGTGCATTAATTACACATATAGGCAATGAAGTAAAGGAAGCCCCTGGCCGCTTAATTGTCCTATGTGTGTTATTGACTGGCCCGGAATGACTTGCCAAACATGTACCCCTTTCCCAGTTTGAAACAAGAAAGAAAGACTATAGGAACCACAATTAGAGAACTCTGAAGCAAACTTTCCACGGTCAAAACTGATAGACGGAGAGCAAACAATCACGAACAATGTTTATAATTTTTAGAGCCTTTATCAATATAGTTCAAGTACGGCGTTCAAGTTTAGATGTTCAGATTTGATAACTACATGTATTGTGTAAACTTACAATAGATACATCTGTTTACTTTAATGGAGTCAACATTTTGCGGCTTGCATCCTCCAACTAATAGTCATAAAGTTTGTTTAAATGCTTTTTAACATACTCTGCCGTTTGGAAAAGCACATTTGAGTCTATGGTAATAGTTGATACGAATGCGGTCCAGCGTCAGTTTATTTGGGCGCCATCCTGTTTCCCTTGAGGTTTTCTTGTAACTGTAATATTTGAAACACCAGGTTGTTCTTCACTGCCCAAAAAGAAATGTACATGTTGATTGACCTGTCACTATCAAGACGGACAATGAGCCATAGGTTGAACTCTAGGAGCTAATATAGATATAGTAGAATCTATTTTCCCCCTGAGGCTGTGCAAATTTTGCACAAAAGAGGAAGAAATGCCTCTCATCTTCGGTGGGGGTAGAAGCAAGCACATGTAGAAATTATCTTGACCTTATAAAGCTCATAGTTGAACCGCAAGGGCTCCTGTTGCGTCTTAATATATATGATAAATTTTAGTGAAGCGATCACAAATGGAATACAAGACAGACATATTGTCTACTGCTATATTCAGCTTAGACTTGAAGATGCGGAGAGAATGGAAAATTCGGCAAGCAGATTGTGATTGTGTCATAGGCGGATGGAACAGTATACATGGAAGAAAAGAAATAAAGTAAAGCGCGGGGTTCTACATTTAAGAGCGTACAGAGCTATTGTGATGTAAAGAAGGATCAGTGAAAGATGCTCAAGATGTATAAGTGGGAGTTAGATTACTGCACATTTAAAGAAAATAATCAATATGAAATATTTTCGTCTGTTTGCGCGTCTTGACCATCCGAGGTGTGCGTGTGGGGGGGGGGGGGGGGCGAGAGTATACCTCAAAGCTCCAGCATATACTTTTGCTGTTTCAAACTGTAAAGATTTCATAGAGGATCAGATAGACCTTCGCCACAGGTGTCAGAGAATCACACTGTATTCCAAAATGGGTCGATCATGGAATATAAAGTCTAATCAGTGCTTTGCAGGAGAGTTAATATTTAAGAAGTGCGCTGACTAATAATTTAAAGCTTTATTGGTGATTCGGGTGTTGTGAACACGCCAGGATAAATCACTGATGATGGTAAGGCCAAGATGCGTGTGGGTGTTTGCTCTAAAAATAGCTTCTGACCAAGATTTACTGGAGGATGGTATGAGAAAACAACAGACAGAGACTAAACAGCATTGAATCTGACGCACCAACCTCCCCCCCCCTTTCCGAGTCATGAATAACAGAAAGATTCGTGTTCAGAAGATTTTATGGGTTTTTGAACAAGTTCTGACAGGCTGATGTTAACGGCAAACAGTCTGACATTGCAAGCAATGTTATTTACTAGATCATTTGCATAGATGCAATTTGGCTTCAAGGCTAATAGTTCTACAAACCAATGCACATTTGTTCTCTCAGAATGTATCAGTTATAAGAGAAATGGCGCTGATGTACATGTCGTTCTGTTGGATGCCACCAAGGCCGTCGACCGAGTTGAGTAAGTTAAGTTGCCAACACTGCTGTTAAAGAAAGGTATAGTGTCCTGTCACAGCCAGATTACTATTAAACATGTATCAGAATAATAAGGTATTTTTTGTACGGGGAGGTAATGGCTCAGCCCCCCTTCGACTGTCGTAATGGGTAAAACAAGGTGGGGGCTCTTTCACTAGTTATGCCGACGGCAGGTGCTCTTGTCCCCCACACTATCTTCAATGTCGAAAATGTTACATAATTGTTCTGTTTTTTCCTCTGATTACAATGTCATCTTTAATCCTGGCAAAAGTAAACATATGACTTTTGGTGAAAAGAATCTCTGTATTCCATTACTGTTTGATGAGAAACATCATGTAAATCAATTTCTGCTTCGACGTAACGTTATTGATCTCATTTCAGGTTCTGACAGTATCAAAAACGCCATTGTACGGTCTCACACGGAAGTTAATATTTTAACGGGTCATTTTGCAAAAACATTCCCTGATATAACGTACCGACTGTTTAAAACATTGTATGTCCTTGTATGGATGCCAGCTTTGGGACTTACATGGGGTTTATCAAATTCATTACAAATTGGTTAACAATAATAATGTCGTGGTAAAGACATGTGGGAAACTGCATGACTATAACTGGCAGCCAGTCTAAAACATCAAACTCTTTAGTTTTCGTAATGTCTAAAGCATTGGATTGACAAAAATCCACTGCAGTATTCATGTTTCAAGTCAATTTCCAGTTGTTACTATACTCACAAGTTCATTCACGATCTAGAACAGTCCGCAGCATTTATCAGCGAATTTTGCTAGGTCAGAGATGGTAAATTAAGAACAAATCTCTCCAGGGCTGAACTTAATGATATAATTGAGTACATTTGCACTGAATTATTGTATGTAACTCTAAATGAGCCTCTTCGTTCATACTGACTGGTGACATATGCATTGATACTTGTCGGTTTTTTTATTGTTGTTTTTTTTATCTCTGTTTGTATGCTGTACTTTTTGATTGTTTTTTTAAGTGTACCTTATGTGTACGAACTAAAAATTCAAATCATTGTGATTGCTCTATGTAGGCGTGGACAGCTTCAAATTTTTTTTACATTGTTTTTGAAGGTACAATCATCTGAGCCAAGTAATACTGTTTTTAGAGTAAAAGATGCGAGTCGTGTGACCATTTCACGTGAGTTAATACGAATATTGTTGTAGTATGGGCATACAAAGACAGAGTGAAATGTATCTTCTTTAGGTTCCCCACAGCTACATGGCGTGTTTCACCGACACCGATTCGATTCAAATAACATTCAGCTGGATGCTGCCCATGCAAAAAATTGCATGGATTCATGCTATTGTCCAGATGCCGGTTAAATAAAGTTTGTTTTTGGGGACTACTTTATAATGCTTATCAAGAAAGGATTCAAAATCGGTGATATGTTTGGATTTCAAGATCTTTAATGGAAGTTGGTTCCACAAACGTGTTGCATATGGAAAGAAGAGTTATTGTGGCTTGATGTTGTGGTCCGATAGGGTGTGAAGTTATGCTGGTTGCGAAAATTGTAATAGGTTCTATTTCTGACTCCTGTGGTAGAGAATCCTTTAGATATTGAGGGGCCTGATCATAAATAATTTTGTATAGCTGTATTAATTTACATTTTTCGTGTCTTTGATGCAAGCTTTCCCAGCTAGTTTCGATATACAATTATGTACTCGATGTTCCCTTCATAGCTCCTGTCACAACACGGGCAGCATCCAGCTGAACAGATTCTAATAGCTGTTCCTGAGTCTTAGTACAATTTGATCATAAAATATCTCCATATTCCAGGATAGGTCTTATAAAGGATGTATAGATTGTTCCAAGTGTAGCCTTTGCAATGTTGTACACTCCTCATAATTTTAACAAGTTTTGTGTTTTTTCTACGACTGTATTGTTGTGACATCTCCATGTTAAATGATTTCGAATAATGAGTCCTAAATGCTTGTGCTCCTAAACAGAGTCCATGGCAAAATATCTGTATTTTGGATTATGTGGTTTTGTGCCAGAATTTTCCGAGAATTATACATTGTCTTGGTTTTGATGGGGTTGAAGGTAACCAACCATTTTTGGCCGAGTTTTGTATATTTAATAGATCTCTATCATTTTCGTCAGCTGCTGTTTGTGGGTTGTCAACCTCAAGGAATAATGTACGTCATCTTCAAATAATCTTATGTTAGAGTATACAACATCAACAAAATCATTTATATAGATCAAAAATAGAAATGGGCCCAGAATGTATCCCTGTAGTACGCCTGCCTCAACTTTACCCCAACAGGAGCTTTCCCATTGATAACTACACGTTGCTGTTTGTCACTCAAATATTTTTTTTCTACCATGATAATAATGAGCCGGACACCCCCGTTTTTTCCTAGTTTCCTCAATAAACCTTCGTGCCATACCGTATCAAAAGCTTTTGTGATGTCAAAAATATCGTACGTGTTTCTTTTTGTTCGTTCAAGGCACTAGATAATATGTTGTACAGAGGTAACAGCTGATTTACAGAAGAATCATCTCGTATGAATCCTGACTGAATTGGGTGATAACTTGATGACCTCTGAAACAATTAAATAAATATTTAAAGATAACGCTTTCCAAGACCTTTCCGAATACACTCAGCAGAGAAATTTGGTGATAATTTTCACACAAGTCTTGAGGACTACGCTTATGGACGGGGATCACGTTTGCTTTTTTACACTCCCCCTGGGAATTTTGACTAAGATAGACATAAACGAAATAGTTTTGTCACCTTTGAATAATTATTGCGGCCTCTTTTAACAGCCGAGGACTTATCCCATCAGGACCTAATGCTTTGGTTGTGTCAAGGCTGTTCGGCACATCTAAAACATCACTTTCAGTAATTATGATATCATTAAAAGGTTCGTTCACGTTCAGCTGCTGGGACAGCATTTCCTGTGAAACGGGTTCAATGTTTGTTTGTTTTAGGAAGAAAGAGTTAAAAATTTTCTGCCTTAGATACATCATTATCAATAACTTTCCCGTCAATTAGAATTGTAGAACTCTTATTATGTCCCAACAAATATTTTACCGCACGCCACTATGCTTTATTCTTTATTAATATTTTTTGAATTTTCATTTAATGCTTCGTGATAAACTTCTGCTTGATCCAGTTCCGCCTGGTAAAAATTCCGGAAGGCGGCCCACATATGGAAATTATTTTTACTATTTTTGGGCTTTGTTATGAAGACGATTTTTTCTGCACCATTCTACGTAGTTAAAGCGTATACCATGGATTATCACCGGGTCGAACAGTAATGAGTTTGTTAGGTACAGATTCCCTGGCTATATTTAAAAAGGTTTCTGCCCAACGCTTGCAAATAATGTCCACGCCATCATGTTCAAAGCATGACCCCCAATTTGTCTGCTCCAGTGCGCTCCGAAAATCACATAAGTCCGTTTTGTTGTCCTCCCAAATAAGTCAACTGTTACATGGTCTTCTTTTTGTTTTAAATAACAAGGTGAATGATCGAATAATCATTGTCTGACACCGGCGGTATAGATAAATTGATTAACAGGGAATAGTCGGATTTGAAGCCAGAATTTTGGGAGGTGATGAGGTTATATACTTAAATGTACTAGTACAGAGCATTAAGGGCAAATCTTTCACAAAAAAATTAATAAAATAAAAAATAAAATAAAATAATAATAATGAAAATTAAAAATGAAAATAATAATAATAATAATATTAAAAAAATGGAGAGATTGCACAGCAAGGAAATGAGCGGTAATATATATAAGTTTGTCCGTTGGACTTTTTGAATACGAGATATGTGGTAGATTTCTTTCAGGAATCGGGGAATAGAGAAAGACTGAGTCAAAGACAAAGTTTAAATATTTCGGTAAGTAGTTTGCAGATAGAGACCACTATATATTCTTCAAGAAACATGTTTCCTGTCCTGTCAGGATTGGAGGCAGATGCGAATCTTAGGGGAGAAAGCCATTGCAGGCGCTTTTTTGGTGAAACGGAATCTCTTTTAAAGATGCATCAGTTCGGAAAGCGAACTGGGACAGTGGTGGGGCATCTGCGTCGGACCCGTGTACATTGGCCATCAAAGTATATTTTTCAGTATGACTTATTATCTTCGATGATAGGGGATTTGGTGGATTTTTTCAGCGTAAAACAGGATTGGAGAGACTCCACCATTGTCTGGACGTTTTGTCCTGATCGTGTAATTGTTGTCACAATTTAGAAAAATATGTAAGCGGATGGAATGTCGGAATAGAGTGTCCTATTTCGAGGCTTTTTGTAGAGCTGATAGCCTGCCACACAGACTATTGTTTCGCGTGTCTGACTGCGCTCCACAAAGTGGAGCGCCCACACAGTATCGATAGCGTAACTTAGGATGTGCAAAGAGACTTTCCACATCCCTGGTCTGTCTTAGCAGGCAATAGAGCTGATAGAGTCTCTCGATCTTAGTATGGATAAGAACTAGACTATTGCAGCGCGTCCAGACACGCATTCGATGGCGCATTTTCCTCCTGTACGGTTTGTCGCTGAAACAGGTGGTAACTTTCTTGAATGGGATGAAATCTTGGGAGGTACTTATAGAAAGATTAAATACTAGTACGACCACGTCCCTCGTACGACAGTTTCATCAACAGACCCGAAAATTTCATTGGCGGAACACCATGGAGCTTCAGAGAGGGCTGCATTCAGATATGGAAAATTAGTCTTATTAAAGATTCATACAGGTTTTGAAAGGTTTATTTGTACACAGAAAAAGAAAATGAACAGAAAACGACAACCTGATGCTAACTCTAACTGTTAAGTTACTGCGGATAAAATAAAAGCCATGGAGCTTCAGAGAGGGCTGCATTCAGATATGGAAAATTAGTCTTATTAAAGATTCATACAGGTTTTGAAAGGTTTATTTGTACACAGAAAAAGAAAATGAACAGAAAACGACAACCTGATGCTAACTCTAACTGTTAAGTTACTGCGGATAAAATAAAAGCCATGCTTGTCATTTGACCTTTAAGGCTAAAATATAGGTTTCCTCTTCCAACTTTATATGTATTGTAATGTTTTCATAGGAGAAAAGTATAAACAAGAAAAGTAACTGATACTCTAATTTATTTCTTTCAAATACAATATACTCACATTATATGTGCACAGTCGCTATGTAACCATCATCAAGTCACAATAGCCAAGATACATTCCTCTCTGTATATAGTCCAAGTTCATTAATGATTCAATTATTTATGCAATAAATTGTAATTTCTGTATTTTAAATTAAGCCTAAATGTGTATTAAATTATTGTATATCCCTAGATGGTCGAGACAGAATGTATTTTCACAAAATTAATATTGATCACTGGAATATCTCATGGGTCATGTTCACTCCTGTGAATTAGCTTCCACTTACGATCCATATTATGAGCTTTATAAGGTACTCCTTGTGGGTCTGGGCACAATTCGCTTCTTTGTTTCTAACCAGAGACAGGAACAATTTTTTTTTGATGTCTTACTGCCAATCTCCATTTGCATGTGAGTAGCACTGTATTATATAAAGGATGATCCCAGGCACCAAGGTTTGCCAAACATTTCCAGTAACTCATGGACTTTGAATTTCGTAGTGTAGGCCTGCATTTTCTATGCAGCCATCCATGCACTTGTCCATTCTGTAAAAATGTGTGGTTGGTATGATGTTCCTCGTGGGTCTCAGAAGCAATGAGAACAGCCAGATGGATCAGGCTGTTGTGTAACCACTGATATGGCTACCTGTGCTGCGGCTGTTGCAGCTGCTTGCTCTGCAGGCTCTGGTTACTGTCTGCGTCTCTCGATATTAACTCTTTGCAGTGCCAACAGGGACTTATGTCCAACAACGCTGAATTATATTCAGAGTACAAGATTCTTATTCTTTGTCAAAAGAACTTTCATTCAAGTACCAGCATGCCTGTAGTTACATAGAATATATAAGTCCAGGTCAACAGGTTTCCTCGGCGCGCTTTGGACGCATTGCGTCCAAAGCGCGCCGAGGAAAGCTGTTGAGTCTGTCCAAAATGTGGCACTGAAAAAGTTTTAAGCTGATCTTCCTTTTCCTCTGACTGGCACCTGTATAGATTGTACTTTGTATTATTTATGTGAGTCAAATACATATGTGTATATGTCTAACATTTGAACTACTTTATTTACACTCCACTCAGTATGAGAGTTACATGACAGTTCATTTCCAACGGTACGTTATAACGAGCTAGGTTATTATCACATACTGTCAAATATCCAAAGCAATTTCATGGAAATACTCCAGTAGGGGGCTGTCGTATTCACTTGTCTATTGTTTTATTCCCAGTGAAGGTGGTTCCTTTTTATTTGATCTGTCGTTGGACTGTAGGACAAACTACAGGAGGATAATGCAGAAATCAAATTGTATTGTTGTTCAAATTCATTGAAGGAATGAAGTAACAACCTTTGAAATAATATCACCCTTGCACAGAAGACAAAGAATTCAATGGAAAAAACGAAACGGATAAAGAGCAGTAGATCTATAGTTGCAGATTTCACCTCGTTTCATGGAGATGTCTTCGACCAATGACCAGATAATGTGTGCATGGATAGTCGAGGGGACTATCCATGATGTGTGTAACTGTAAGGACAAGCTATGGGTCAACCTAAATTCAGAAAAATTGCAGCACAGGGGCGCATCAGAATTTGGTACCGGAGGACCCCTCCCCCCCCCCCCCCACACCCCTAGCCAGATTTGTAGCTTTGCGTCATTGAAGGAATGCAGTAACAACCTTTGAAATAATATCACCCTTGCACAGAAGACAAGCAGTATCAGCCCCATCGGTGGTCAAACAAAGCCCCTAGATATGGGGGACCTCCCTACTACCGCAATGGACTAGGGACACACAATGCATGGCACTACAATCCTGTTGGTGCTATGGACAGTAATGTTGACAGGGTAGATAGGATTAAGGCCACTCTACTCAATGTCATTGAACAATTACATTTATGAATAATGCCTGTAACAACTCACCATAGGAACTGCATTTCTGGCAAAACTCTCTAAACAATGCTTTTTTTTCTCTCCAAACATTGAACTTGTTAAATTGGTCAAACTGGCATGAAATGCATACATATATGTTTTATTTTATTTTTTAAAAAAATATTTTAATGTTATAATGATGATATTGGTATAACGAGCATGAAATGCATTATGTCTAATGATGACACACTGGTATGGAATATGTACAACCAGCAGATTGATTATTATGGCTCTTTATTACAGGTGCTGAGTTACTTGACTGAAATAATAATTGTTGTTACAGGGACGTTTCAACTTTGATTTACATATAGATAGATAGATATGTGTTTTTACTTTTTCTCTCTCTTTTTTCAAGGTGCTAGCTTAGAATGGGGGGGGGGGAGAGAGTAAGGTCTGAACAGACTTCTATATGTATGAAATTTGTTTAAAATTGTATGAGAAGTATAAGAATATTGCGTTCTTTGCGTTTTTAATAATGGGGTTCTATTTTTCTGTTTCTTAATAAATTACATCATTGTACAATGGTAAAATCTCTCAACATTGCACACTGGAACATTGCAGGAATATCTCAAAACAAGTGTGTAAAAACAAGTGATCCGGAGTTCTGTGAACAAATTGCTGGTAAGGATATTGTCATTTTGACGGAAACACATACTAGACATGACATGGATGTAAACATTAAGGGATACAAATCTTATCTTTTCTCTCGAAAGAAACACGCCAAAGCAAGAAAACATTCTGGTGGCATAGGGATCTTCATTAAGAAAAACTTTGCAAAGTATGTCAACATTATGTCCAATAAGTCACCTGATCTTGTTTGGATGAAGGCAGATGCGAAGTTTTTTGGTTTCCAACAAGATTTGTATATTGGTGCTGTATACATAAGCCCCCCAAAAAACTCAACATATGCACAAGAACAGACAGAAAGTGTAATGTCCACTCTTTATGAACAAGTAGCTGAACGTTTAAAGAAAGGTAAAGTTCTAATTGTAGGTGACTTCAATGCCAGAACTGCCACCGAAAAAGATTATGTAACACATGATGATGTCACACACATACCTGTTAATGATGATTATGTCTTAGATGATGACAATATCCTTCCTAGGCAAAGTGCAGATCATAAAGTATGTGGCTTCGGCCGAGAACTACTAGATTTTTGTATTAGTACTAAACTGAGAATTGCAAATGGTAGGTGCTTAGGTGATCTCACAGGTTCGTTTACTTGCCACCAATACAGTGGGAGCAGCACTGTTGACTATGCACTAGTGCAAGAAGACATGATTAATGATGTGCTTTATTTTAAGGTTCATGATTATCATAATGTATTGTCTGACCATTGTATGATCTCTATAGGCATGGATTCAATATGGCGTAATATACCCAGTTCTGATCAAGAAAGTACACTATTTAATGTAGATAATACTTTCAAGTGGAATGAATTATGCAGTGAGCAATTCCGAAGGGTATGTGCTTCTGAGTGCGCAATTTGGAAACTTAAACGGATACAGGCACTGTGTCACTATGGTGAGATTGATGAGGGGGTATCTGAGTTAAATGAGTTCATTATTGAAAAATTGACTATGGTGTGTGGTAGAAAAAAGAATATTAAGAAGCGTAGAAAAAAGAAATGGTTAACTACTCCTGCAGGCAATTAAGACAAGAGGTCACGTTTTTAGGCACAAGACTTCAGAATGACCCTTCAAATTGTTACCTCAGGGGCCTCGTGTTTACTAGATTAATACAGTACCAAAAATTGGTTAAGTCTGAAAAAAAAAAGAAATTCAAAAATATGCTTTTGATGAAAATTTCCGAGTTTCACAATAGAGATCCCAAAAGATACTGGAACCTAGTGAATGAGTTACGTTCACTGGAGACAAAAATTAATGATCAAAGTGCAAACACTGTACCCAGTGTATGGGAAAATTATTATCGAGAACTTTTAAATGAAAATAATGTGCATGATTGGGATAAAGATATCAAAGAAAAGCTTAATGAGTTAGAAGGTGACATGTTCTTCTCTGAACTAGACTATCAAATTTGCAGGACTGAAGTTTATAAAGCTATTGAGAGCTTAAAAAATGGTAAAGCTCCTGGTTTGGACAGAATCTCAAGTGAGATCATTAAAGGAACCGTGGACAGCATATTTGATACATACAGAGCTGTTTTCAATGCAGTACTGGTGTCTGGTTGTTATCTCACAGTCTGGAATCAAGGCTATATCACCTCAATACATAAGAAGGGCTCTACCTGTGAACCATCTAATTTCCGTGGGATCACAATCAATAACATTATTGGGAAAATTTTTGGCACTATTACGAATACAAGATTAAAGGAATTTGTAGAAAAGCATAAATTAATGAGTGAAAGTCAAATCTCAACCCGCCAGGGAGCCCGGACAACTGACCATATATTTGTTCTAAGAATTCTGTTTGAAAAATATGTAAAAAAAAGAAAGAGGAAAATTATATGCATGTTTTGTTGACTTCCAAAAGGCCTTTGACAGAGTCTGGCGGCTTGATATGCTATACAAATTACAGGTATTAGGTATTAAAGGTAACTTCTATAGAGTAATAAAAAATATGTATGAAAATGTTGAAACCTGTGTCAAAATAGGGAGTAAAAGGACTTGTATGTTCAACACAAACGTAGGTGTAAAGCAGGGCGATGTATTAAGCCCCTTGTTATTAAATCTCTTTATTAATGATATTCCTGATAATCTTATGTTAAGCCAGAATATACCTGTATTAGACAATCAACCAGTAAACTGCCTTATGTACGCTGATGACCTGGTCATTCTATCCACATCAGCAAAAGGTTTACAGCTACAAATTGATAAATTATATGATTTTTGTACCACATGGCACCTTAATGTAAATATCACAAAAAAAAAAAACAAAAAAAACCCCCAAAGGTCATCGAATTCAATTCTCAAGGCCGAATGGGATCAAGAATGTTTAATTTTGGTAGATTGGCCATAGACAATGTAAAGGAATACCAGTATCTTGGTATCCTGATTTCTGCAAGTGGCACTTTTGTCCCTGCCATGGATACCTTATACCAAAAAGCTCTATTTCATTTGAAAGGCTCCATTAATAATTGTAATATCAATCCAAGACTTGGGATTAAAAATTTTTGACAACTTGATCAAACCTATTTTACTATATAATGCAGAACTGTGGGGAGTTTTTCTCTATGGCAAATCAAAAACTAAAAGTCACTGGTTTGAATCAAAGGGACTTGACTTAAAGTATAAAAAACTTCACTTGCACTATTGTAAATATATTTTGAAAATAAAGTATAAAGCTACTAATATGGCTGTGCTAGGTGAACTTGGAAGGTTCCCTTTGTATGTCAATGTATGGCAACAGGCTATAAAATACTTAAATTATGTTCAGTCTTGTGATGAAGAAAGCCTACTGGGAGCTGCTTATAAAGAAGCAAACAATCATAAACACGTAAAGAGTTCTTTTATGCACGAATTGAATAGAACCGTTTCTGACTTTGGCCTGAAATCTGATGATATAAACTGGAGGAAATTGGTTGAAAAAATGAAATTAGAATTTGTCAATTTATGGAAGGAAACTCTTGATAAAAACAAAGAAAATAATTATGAAGGCAACAAATTAAGATTTTAAAGGATTTGCAAGCAAAATTTTGTATATGAGAATTATCTTGACAGTGTAAAAAATCCTGATCATAGAAGCGCAATTACTAAGATAAGGACCAGTGCACATAATTTGCACATTGAAACAGGTCGTCATGTATCCACCGCTTTGGAACAAAGAGTCTGTAATCAATGTAGCAGCGGTGCAACAGAAACTGAATTTCACATATTTGACTGTACAAAATTTAACTATCTACGTAGGGAATGGATGACTGCCTGTGGTAACGAGAGTACAAACTTTGTTATGCTGTCTAAGGAATCACAAATATTTTATATCTTTAATTCCTCTGATACTATGGTAACCAAGTTTGGGCTGTTTGTTAAACAGTGTCTTGCTGCAAGAGTATGACCCACTGTTGGTGGCATGGGACTTACCCCAAGGTTATACATTTTTTTTTTTTTAATATGTGTTTTAGTGGTAGAATGTGTAACCCTTGTATTGCATTGATTGCTTATCGATACAAGGTACTTGTAATTTATATGTGCTATTAGTTTGTAGTTTTTATACATGCCAATGGAGGGCGCCTTCATCTTTTATAAATTATATGTAACTGTTGGCCCCTCGGGGCGTAATGGGTTCATAAAGATTCTGATTCTGATTCTATAAATGCAGTCAACATGATCTATAAATATGACCGCATGAGTATGAAGAAGCTACAGTCACATACACATACAAATAAGGGTAAACACAAAACTGGTAGTGTACAAAGTAAACAAGGAAATGTGGAAACTCGGGTACACCTAAAAACTTTAGAACTGAAATATTTTGAGAAAAAAAAAGAAGTGTGGTCCCCCTATTGTTTGTAATGGTTTCAAAGGTTTTGTATGGCGCATTGTCAATGGCATTGAACACCAAGTTAGGATTCAAAGTCTTCAGATTATTTCTTTGAATTATGTTACCGTTAGGATTTCCAAAAGTTGGACACATAGTTGATCACATGTAACACCACCACTTTAATGAAAAATAATCCATTATCAAAAAAAAAAAAAAAAAAAAAAAAAAAGAAATGGGACTTGTCAGTTCTTCTCTTCAATTAGGTATTCTGCACACCATTCTAAATACTTAATGCTGAACCCAATTCAATAAAATGGCACTGAAATTCTTCTGATGAACATTCTAGGCCTATCCTTTGAATAATGCCAGCTTCATTCTTGACTTTTCTGAGCTTATTTCTCCATGGTTAAACCTTTTGCAATTTTTAAGAAAAGTGCACATTGAATGTGGTTGTGATGATACAATGTATTTATAAGGATAGTAATTGTATGGAAACTTTTACACTGTTGCCGGATTCTAACCCATTCAAGTCTTGTTGGTAACTTCTGAAAAAAGGGCCGCCCATGCAACAGTAATGATCAAATGTTTAGAATTACTATACTCACATGAACGATGGTTCTGGCCTTTTCAAAATGGGTCACCTGCATATTTACATCAATATTTTTCAGTTTATCAGTTAAAGAAATTAGCTGGTTGTTTCTTTCAAGGCATAAACAGGTATATGTAGTAAAACAATAAAATGACAATGTGATATAATCTTTCAAGATATACTTTATTGTGGATATCATTCCAGAATTACTTTGGCAAGTGCAGTACATGTGAATGTGTCACATGTATGTATGCATGTATACGTGTAATTCTTCGGTCATGATCGTACTATTTTTTTTTTTACATGCTGTGAATCTATCAAGTTTGATACTAATTATTCTGACACTGTAATGTGTATTCCACTCCCCAATTGTATTCTCTCTCTAGTGACCAATATGAACATTCTGCAATAAGAAATTATGGCTTTAAAATAGCTACTTTAAATTCATCACTTAAATTATTCATACCTACTAATAGAATAATCTACAGTAAAACATTTTAAAAAGACACCGTACGTTCCCTGCAAAATATGTCAGATATATAAATATGTCAGATAAATGAGTCAAATAGCAAAGGACTTGACCATAGGTCCCTCAAAAATTGTGACATACGTGAATATGTCAGATACTTAAGCATCATTATAATGAGGTTGCACTGTACATGGATACAAAAACTTGTTCTCCTTCAAAGTCTTGTCAGGTTTGGAGATGACCAGGTGACCAGCCACACTGTGAAGCTGCATAAAAGTACATTATTTACATGGTTGATGCAGTCTCAGGCTGGCCTGGCACTGCCTTGTGGTTTCAGAAGAGGAACAAGTGAAACAGCACCACTTAAGTCTCTGGAGAAGAACTGAGCAAGGGCAGGGCCCCTTTCTTGCATTCCCGTGGTGTGATTATGCTTGATTACCTGAAACATTCTTCCCCAAAGACATACCGTGCATTTGCACGGCTGTTTACTATCAACCTTTCATTCTGATGTCTTGAAGTTTTAGAGATCTGCACTTCATCTCTCAGGGCTCTTTTTGCCATCAAAATATGGTAGTGCAGAAAAAAATCCCAACTATATCCCATCATATTGGTTACAAAAGAAGGTAATTCAGTCTGGGGAGTGTCACAAAGTGTGAAACATATGATGCAGGTTTCCTGCCACTTCATACAAAACAATGGGTAAAGACATAAGCAGACATATCACGAGATTCTCATGTACACATATCTGTTAACAATGATTTTGGCAGGACCCTCCCTATTTGGAGACTCCAAAAGTTGTTAACATGAGGTGATTTTGAGGGAAAATGGTCAGTTTCTTTGTTTCTATGTATCTTTTACCTGGATCTTCTGATTCCAACCATTTGCAAGTTGACACTTATGTGTATCGTTTGCTAGAATTTACTAAAAATTGCATAAAAACTCATAAAATGAGTTTTCATTCAAGCACAGAGAGCCAACCAGCCTCTTGGATTAAAATACCAACTTGCTGGGACCACAGTAAATGCATGTACATTCACACAGCTTACAATGTCAACTGCCAGTTACCATAGACAAACAAAGGAATGCGAGTATCACCATGGCTTGTACTAACTTGGTACACACCATATTCATTCCAATAGTAGCACACTGTGCTAATGCAAAGATTTCTTGGAGCAGACATGGTTTTTGCGGAGTTTTGTGATTGTGATGTCATAATTTACAATACCACAAGTAATTACAATTTTCATAATATCCATATAGCATGAAATAACAATAAACCCTCTTCTTCCATCAGAAACAGAAAATGTTGGAAAAAAAAGAGAATTTTTTATAAGCCCTCCCCCCGATTAAAAAGTAGGGGGTGTGCTCCTACTAGGGTGTGTGCTACAATTGGAATAAATATGTTAATATATATATATATGGAATGAATTGATACTAACCCATACAGAAAAAATAGCCCTGCCACGATATATTGCTGCAATGTTGTGGCATCATGGTTTTTACCATGCAAATGAAGTCTGCCACAATAACCACATCATACCGTGATTCAGCAATATTGTGATATTTTTGCTGGAACATGGCTCTACAGCAATACATTGCCACAACATTGCAGCAACATATCTTACCATGCAAATACCGGTTGCCACGATGATCACTGCATGTGGCAATACCTGAAACATGGTCAGCATTACTGCAATATTGCAGCTATGTTTCTACAAAAAAGGTTTGGGGCGGGGGAGGGAGGTTCCGGTACACTTTTGGCAGTTGAGTCCAATTTGAATATGACTGGGTCCATTCCTTTAATATATATGCTGAAAACCTGCATGAAAACAATAATAAGTTGTAGATAGTCAAAAAGGTTTGATACACATAATTCTGTCTCAAAATTATATGGATATGCATGTTTAAGTATTAGACAGTGATATATTCATTCTTAAATGTTAACAATCAAGTTAGCTTTTCCTTGTGAAACTTAAATGTATTTTCTATATATTCTCCTTCTGTCATGCCAACATGTTTGCAGATCTTATAAGACAACAAACTGGAGTCAATAGCACTCACTTTGTCCTCACACACAACAAGCAAGGGGAGAAGCTGCGCCAGCTTCCAACAGATATATGACACCCACTTGAAAAGATGATTTGTTGCATAGTAAATCAGTGTGTGTGTCTTCCAAGCATATTGGTATGGCAATGCACAACTAGTTCATAACACAGGAGTAGAAGTTGAAATGGCATCTCTATCTATTATAGCTTTGAAGTTATTCAAGATTTAAAATTTCTAATGGTGCTATTTTGCATAGTTTAAATTGCTACAACTTTTATTTTGAATTCATTAGGTTCGCAATGGTTAACAACCCCCTAGTAGAAGTTGCAATGACATCTCTATCTATTATATTGTGGAAGATATTCAAGATTGAAAATTTCGAACCCTGCTAATTAGCATACTTTAAATTGCTGCAACTTTTGTTTTTAATTCATTTGATGTGCACTGGTCAATAATCCCCTGGCGAAACTTGGAATGACATCTCTATCAATTATACTTTTGAAGATATTCAAGATTTAAAATTTCAAATGCCCATAATTTGCATAATTTTAAACATCTTCATTCCTCTGTATAAAATGGTCAAACTCCTTATATGGAGGTACAATCATGCCAAGTTTGGAGTTTCTATGTATAATAGTGTCCGAGAAAAGTGTCGGACAAATTTGCTAGTAAAAAAAAAAGAAAGAAAGAAAGAAAGAAAGAAAGAAAGAAAGAAAGAAAGAAAGAAAAAGAAAGAAAGAAAGAAAGAAAGAAAGAAAGAAAGAAAGAAAGAAAGAAAGAAAGAAAGAAAGAAAGAAAGAAAGAAAGAAAGAAAGAAAGAAAGAAAGAAAGAAAGAAAGAAAGGAAAAACAGAGAAGTGTGTGTTGACACACACACTGTGCTACATGTTGTGGGAGCTTTCTGGGATTGTTGCAGCATGCTGCAATACATTTCAGGAAGCTGTGATATATTGCATGAAGTCATGACACGTCACAGCTAGTGGCAATACATTGCAGGAAGACCAAGATATATATCACAGCATCTTGTTTTGTTGCAGCAACATTGATGCATTGTCACTGCTGATGGCCCAAAAAACAGTCGTAGCAAGCTGCAATATGTTCTGGCAACAGAACTCCTTTTGACTATTGCCACAATATTTCTGCAACAATGCTGCAACATTGCCACGGCAGTTTCTTTTTTTTTTTTTCGACATGTATAAAAATCTTTCTATTTGATGCAGCCAACACATCATTTCCAACTGTTATTTCTAGTGTGTGAGCCTAGTGCCTCAAAACAAAATGCAACTCCTGTGCATGGACTATACAAGATTTTACCAAATTTTCATGGTAAATTTATGTATACATGTAACTGAAATGATTCTGAAAATTGTATCTCATAACCCTCACAAGTAACCACTCCCTTCAAGGTCACTTTATCATATGATCCTGTTGGAATATGTGACTTTGGCCTGCAAGAATTTTTTGTATTGTGTCATGTATTCAGCTCAATAAACATAAAACTGTTTAATTGTGACCTGTATTGAGCACCTTCTTTGCTAATAGGCTTGGCATACATGCAGGTATACTTATGTAATTCTTTCAGTTTACCCTGTCCATCCATATAATCCCATAATTACCTGAACCTTTTTCTGTGAATGCTTTATTCATAAGGGCTGGCACATGATTTTGACCTTGCTGTGACAATAATCACCCAAGGTCACATACAGAACCATGAAAAACAGTGACTTTTTACTGTGTTATTAACTTACTGGAACTTACATCTGAATACTTCTCCACCCTCTTTGATTGTCTGTAATAAATATGGCAGTCACATTCCACTCATGTTGCATCCATCATGTCCATTCATGATCATGATCTTTATTATCAATATATATATATATATATATATATATATATATATATATATATATATATATATATATATATATACATATATGTGTGTGTGTGTGTGTGTGTGTGTGTGTGTGTGTGTGTGTGTGTGTGTGTGTGTGTGTGTGTGTGTGTGTGTATATGAATGAATGAAACCTAAACTTTTATCACACTGAGCACTTGTTTAGGCATAATGACCATCTGGTGCATTTTATGTACTACATATTACAAACTTAACTTTCAGTGACTTACATATTACATATATTGCCACTATCCAGGGACATACATGTACATCCATATGCTCCATTACACTTCCCTGCTACAATGCACTAACCAAAAGCAGATTTTACAATCCTCAGAAAAAAAAATAAATGAACATATTGAGAAAAAAACCCTTCTGTGCCCCATCTCCACAAATTATCACATTTTACTGTGTTAAGAGTAACTTCCCGAGACGAGGATTGAAGACCGCTTGTGCAAATGGCAGTAAACGTTTTGTCTCCTTGTCTAAGGAACAGCAGACATTTTTAATTTTCAATAATCTGATGATATACTGCACAAATCTGGGTCCTTTGTGAAATATTGCCCTGAGACCAGGGTGTAACCTTTTATTGGTACCATGTGATGCTATAGTGAGGAGACCAGGGAGTAACCTTGTATTAACCTATGTGATGCTTTACTAAAGACCAGGGTGTAACCCTTCATTGGTACCATGTGATGCTATAGTACCGATACCAGGGTGTAACCCTTTATTGGTGCCATGTGATGCTATAGTACTGAGACCAGGATGTAACCTTTTATTGGTACCATGTGATGCAAAAGTACTGAGACCAGGGTGTAACCTTTTATTGGTACCATGTGATGCTATAGTACTGAGACCAGAATGCAACCTTTTATTGGTACCATGTAATGCTATAGTACTGAGACCAGGGTGTAACCTTTTATTGGTACCATGTGATGCTATAGTACTGAGACCAGGGTGTAACCTTTAATTGGCACATAATGTGATACTAGAACTAGTATGTAATCTTCTTATCTCTTCGCATGCTATTCATTTCACTTTTGACACTTTTTTCTTTAATTTATCATCAGGTGTATATTCTTTGGTATGCCTTTTGTGTGTTTTAGGCTCCATCCTTGTCAACAGAGGATGCTTCTATTTACATGTCTACTTATAAATAGTACTTTATAGTTCATGTATGTGTTGATGGAGGACACCTCCACCATCAGCAAATAGTTCATAACTGTTGCCCCACCCATAAAGATTCTGTTATTATAGTTTCAATATCTGCATAAATTGAACAGTAGTCCCTCCTTTGAGAGACCGCCCCTTAAGTGCCACCCAAAAAGCGGTCACATAAAGCAGGTGGTCCTTCAAAGGAGGTATAAATAGCATGAAAAGTACTACAGAAAGACCTGACAACTGTGGTCTCTCAAAGGAGGTGGTCTCCCAAAGGAGTGGTCTTTCAAAGGAAGGACTACTGTATAACAAATGATTTAACAGCTCATCAAGTTTACCAGATTCAAATGTGCACGATACGCTGCGTACACCTACCTTGTGACACCACTGGCAATGGTAATTTTTATATAAGGGCAATAATAATACTGTCTTGTAAATGTAAGTGTATGTGCTAGCCTACAACTGTATAAATAAACCTTTGGCATTTTAATATGATCAGCTGATTACCAATTTTGACTTGTATGTCACATGGTTGATCCCGTGTGACTTAACATATTCATATACATGTATACATACACCCTCCATCACGATCTGTGCAAAATATCTTTTTTTCTTTCTTGATATCATTGGTACTTGGAAATCAGCCAGAATGTTCACTGTTCCAATGGTTACACAAGGTTTTGCTGGCATACAATAGTACTGTGACTAGATGGAATGGTGGTTCATGTATAATGCTGACCACGGTAGCCAGCCTGTATTACTGTGGCCTGGGGTACTTGCCCTCAGCAAACAGCTGCTGCCACATGGAGCCGCCTGGGTACTCATAAGCTTCCAGCGATGCCTTCTTCATCTCTGAACTGTAACCAGGGCTCTATAAAAAAAGTTCTAGTTACCTTCAGTATCACACATATATATATTTATGATGTGAAAACTATCACTTCTCACTATAATCACACCGACTTGTTTTCATTAACTTCCACAGGTGTAAATTTAATTGGTTCAATGCACCTACAAATTCATCTTTGCCTTGTGATGAACCTTGAGACTAATTT
This sequence comes from Hermodice carunculata, assembly GCA_964020975.1. Classification (NCBI taxonomy): domain Eukaryota; kingdom Metazoa; phylum Annelida; class Polychaeta; order Eunicida; family Amphinomidae; genus Hermodice; species Hermodice carunculata. Next base: position 60,346,035 of record OZ026629.1, on the reverse strand, counting down.
AGGTAGAGCTAACTCTCTAACAAAGACTAGACATCATTATCCGACTTGACCAATATCCTTCTCTATGCTCCATTGTCCATACCTGTAACTGCTGTTCATTTTTCCCCCAATACGGTACCTTTGTGCCAGATTTGAGCAATAATTGCACAGCCAGCTTTTTGTTTGTAAATCATAAAAGTATAGAAAATGACAAGACAGACAAAATATATAATGTACCATGAAAGGAATTTAAAGTGGAAATAACTCCTTGTATCAGCACTAATAACTGTACATATATTCTGTCACTTGGGAGATAAATTGTGTACATATAAGTCCATACCTGAGGTGCAGTGTAATGTGCATTGTCCATCACGACGGGGTGAACAAAGTGTTCGTGCAGATGGTCCACATACTCTACCACCCTGAAATCATCATAAAACTATCTCTTACATTTTTTTTTTTGGTCTCTGATGGCTTGCTGAACCAACACATTTCTTTGCATGTCTATTTTTGTTCAGCATATCATATATGATAACCATACACGCATGTTATTTTGGTGACGCATGTAAAAATGACACTTCCCACACAACTTCAACTGTGGTAAAGTTCATGAGCACAGCAAAATAAAATAGAGAACACTTTAAGTATGGTTGTCTCAAGATTCACTTTCAATTAATGTAAGCTAAAAGACGATTCTAGAGCCTAAAATAGCTAGAGGCTTGTCCGACTAGTTTCGGTGCCTCTGCACCTCATCAGGGACTGTTGAAAAAGCTGTGTTTGCGTGTTTATATATGGAGTGGTAGCCATCTTTGTTGTTACGTAAAACACGTGCTATTGTTTACGTCGCGAGGTGGCTAAACGTAAATATCCTTGGTGGATATGACGTTTTTTTTCCCCAAAAGACTCTCTTTTGAAAATATAGGAATTTCCAAATAAGGAAAACCTACTTAGATGGCTGAAGAGGTCCAGTCAGCCGGTCCGTTTGTCAGGCTTATGGCAATTGGAATAAATATGTAATTACTCCAATTCCCTGAATAGGGACAATAGAAATGAAGAATTCACTTCAGTAAGTATAGAGTTTGCAGCTTTTCCAGTGTTTAACACTATGTGTGTTAAAAGAGTGGTGATAGCATGAGCTCAGACAATAAAAATTTAGTATTAGACTGAGCAAGTAAGCTCATTTGCCCATGATATTGAGGCCGAATGGCTCAATCGAGCGTAACTGGTGCAATCCAATGTTTCTCTCGAGTTAGTTGCAACTCCCCAGTGCATGCTAATCTCGGTGGAGTTGGGATGTATTCAAGAATATGGACTTCTATGTTCAGTCCATCATGTCCTGTCTGGGCAAAATGGCGGCCTAGTGGTTGTGTGACTACTTTGTTACTAATGTAACAAAAGTGTTCTCTCAATCTATCCTTCAGAGGGCACTGGGTTTGCCACACATATTGCTTGTGACAGATTAAGCATGTAAGGAGGTAGACTAGGTTGGAACTCTCGCAGCAACCCCCTTTGGGGACTGAATATGTCCTCTTGGTTTCTGTACTAGTGACTAGTCCCGAATTGTTGAGGCGAATGCAATATTTGCAGTTTGCCCTGTTGCACTCATTGCTGTGTTTCTTTCCTGAAACAGCAGGATTTGTCTCTCCAGTACTATGTCTGATTCTGCAGCGGATCAAAATGTCCCGTAGGTTTTGAGGGCGTCTCAAGCCTGCGATGACATTTTTATTGATGAGTGCATCTGCATGTCCTGAAGCTTCCAGAGTCCTCCAATTGTTCTGGATGATTTCTCTTATTGGAGGGAGAGCTGGGTTGTAAGTTGTGATAAGGAAACAGTTTTCCTCATCACTTGCTTCATTTTGGCGTGGCGCCAAAAGATCAGCTCTGTCTTTAGAGTCTACCTTCTGTTTAGACTCTAAAAGTATATGGGGGGGGGGGGGTAGTCCCTCTCTTCATAATATTGCAGAATTCTCTTTGAATTTCTTTCAAAGTCTTCAGGTTTACTGCAGATCCTTTTGATTCGCAGTAATTGACTATAGGGTCCTCCAGATTTGGAATGTCTGGGATGGGCTGACCTATAGTGCAAGTAGGTATGGGTGTCCGTAGGCTTCACATAGATGTTAATTAAATTAATGTAGCCCATTCCTGCATGGTCAGAGTATGAGTGAGTCAATAGCTTTCCTTGGCATACATTGTGCCCAACCCATGTCAAGGAAGGCTATTGACCTAGGGTACGCCATCGTGAATGGTCTTTCACACAAATCTCAGCAAAAATGTAATGAGAAATTTAAGTAAAAACATAAAGGCAGATCACAATCTACATGTACACTGGGGTGCTTTGAGCAGGAATGGGTTGGAGAAAGATGTACCAGGGAGCCATTTTAACTCTTATTTGTCACCTTGCAACTGAATCACCAGCTTTCATTGGTGGTGGTTGGCCATCAAATACTTGACCCATTTGGAAGAAAGCTGTTAGTCTTTGGTGCATTAGCCTGACAGGACTCATCTACAGTTCTCAACCTGTTTTTCATTAATGTCAAAATCACCTGCAAAAATTGCAGCAGATGGTATTTGACACCTAGTTGATTTTGTCTGGTTTGATTTAAAAACGAAAATGCTTTCATGCAAGATGTTACATTTTTGGAATGATATATATCACAAATTAATGGTTTTCTGGCCAAGTATATTGGAAAACCTGATATTTTACCTGTTCTCTCTTGTCTTGGCGACACAAAGAAAATCAAACATGGCCATGTGCTGAACCAGCTCACACAGGCCAACTCCCCCAGCATGTGGACATACTGGCACTGAAAAGAAAGGAAAAACAAATACAGTACATGTGAATGCTCACAGGCCAAAGGGGACCACCCCACATGGTAGCCAATCCACTCTTCAAATAGTGCTTCCATTTTTTTTTTTACTTTTACTGAAATGAATAATATACTCCTAACTTCAGTGAAAGAAACACTATTTTTGTTGACATTTTCTTCCAGTCTAACACTTTCCCAGTCAAACCAGTTTCTAGTCTGAGACGGTAATTTCAAAGGTCATCTGCTTCATCCATTTTATTAAATACCGGCCTTCCCCAAAATTATCTTAAAAATCTTTTTGATGAAAATTTCAGGGAAGACTTAAATTACTAGGATAACATGCCATTAGTCACCAGCTTTCCTCAGTGTACTCGAGGCACTTTGTATGTGCCCAAGGCACACCCAGGGAAACTGTTGACAGAGTCCAATAATATGACCATTTAAGGGTAAAAAACCAAGTGCCATCAGCAATTTTTCTACCGTTGTCATACACATTTGAAAATTTGTTACACTGTTTCATCCCAAAATGTTTCTCATTCCCTTTAATTACTTAAGGTACCTGCTCTTACTTATGGTACATATAGCAGAGTGGTACAAAATTGCCACTGTGTCTGTTTTTGGATACGAGCCCATCGATGTATACATTTTTAGTTTTGTCAATATTCTAATCAGTCACCTGTGAAATAATCCGCCCACCAGTAAAAACACATCCAGTGAGGTTTTGACTGTGAATGGTTACCTAAACATCACCATTAGAGACCATCTCTAACAGCTGATTAATTGACTGACTCTATAAAGCAGGAACACTTTTTTATCTTAAATTTTTGCATAGAAGTAAACATGTTACAGGGAAACTTTTTGGCATGGATAAAGATTAGTACTTCATCATCTCAAAAGTAGCAAAAGCTCAATTTCACTGATTAGAAGGTCTCAGGTAAGTGCCAGAGCCTTAAATATTCAATAACTCATATGTCATTGTTTCATTGTAACAAGAGGTCTGGGGGAAAATATATATAAAAAGGTCAAGGTCACTGATATATTATATAACATATCAGCATTGGGCATGATCTATATATCTTAAATACATTTGGCATCTCAAATTCAATTATTTTTTGATATATGGAATTTTATATCGTTCAACACATTTTAACTCATAATTTCTGTCAAAGCACAGGTATCCACCAGTATCATATGCAACCAAGATTTTGACCACCTCCACAATCCAAATAAACTTCATGAAGATCCATAGAAATTAAGGATGCTGGACTGGTCACAAGGTTTTCAAATAGTGACCCATATATTACATCATAGTGTAGGTGGCACTATCAACACTTAAGTTGATGTAAATTTTCATACACTTTATAAGTCCTAAAAGTTATATGGGCCTGACTCAAAAACTCAGGGGTGCAGAGCATTCACCAGATTTTTACAATGTGACCCCTCTATTCCAACTGGCCATCTGACCTTGACCTTCAACTTGGATTTCAAAATATTGATTGTTCAAAATGTGTGTCCCACTTAAGGCTTTCCATACATGGTCTCTTTGTTCAAATTAGGTTATAACTTTTATAGTTATTGAAGAAAAACAATAAGCTTGGACAAGCGCCAAAATCCCTAATCATTGGGTCACAGTGACCCCAAAAGTAGGTCACCAAGTAGAGTTTTATGTACAATGTACTTAAGTGCAATTGGATCCTGAGGCTCAATTATTTTTGCCACTGACATCCAAGCTATCCTGCCATTACAAAATCACCTCTTTTAGCTTTACAGGACTGGTGACCTAAAAAAAATTGATCAAGGTCACTGATATTACATAAGATATAAGCATTTGACATGCTCTATATATCCTATAAATTTGGTACAGTGAAACCTCATTACAATGACACCAATTTTGCTCCCTGAAATTGTGTCAGATAACTGAATATGTCATATAATGAATCACATAACATAGCAAATGTACTTTTTATTCCTGAAAATGTGTGTCATTAACTAAATGTGTTGGATACCTGATTACCATTGTAATGAGATTTGTCTGTATGTCTAATTCAATAATTTTAGAAGACATGGAATTTTACATCTTTTAACACATTTTGGCTCACAATTTCCATCAAGTCATGAGTGGCACCACAAGTATCATAAGGGACTGAGATTTTGACCTCCTCCACAATCCCACTAAATTTCATGAACATCTATCAAACATTAAGGATGCTACAGGAGTCAGAAGATTTAATTTTGACTGATATATTACATAATACAGTAGGTGGTGCCACCAATATTGAACTCAACCTCAATTTTCATACACTTGATAAGTCTTGAAAGTTATATCCGGCTATCTTGAAAACTATAGGCTGTTTTTGCTCACAAGCAAAAATTTATGGATGGACAGACGGGCGGACATGAATAATTGCATAAGCTTGTGAGCTATGGTCAGCAGAGCTAAAAATGTTATCACTCTGGTTCAGTTTATAGCTTCAACATGTGCACATCTGCTCCATTCCTAGGTGAAAGGTGACTATCACAACTCTGAAAAAAAAAGTTTTACAACTTAAACGTGCACTTTCTTCTCAAATTTGAAAGTTTTTTATTACTTCCTAGCCCTAAAATTTAATTAGTTTTCTTTTTCCTAAAATTGTGTTCCCTTTTAAAATGGAAAACTTTTACCCATATCCACTCCACAGAACATACCTTCTTTGCTTTTAAATCATGTTGAATTTTGTGAACTGCAATGTGGGCATGCACCAATCATCATGGACACAAAGTACACAGTATCTACTGAATTCATATAAAAAAATAAAAAAAAAAAAACCAAAGAAGCTTACCTCCAAATTTCTTTGCCATAAGAATAACTGAGATGATCTCATTGGGTCCACCAAGCCTGCAGGAATCAATCTGGCAGTAATGCAAGGCCTTGGCTTCCAGGAACTGCTTAAACATGACCCTGTTGTGGCATGCCTCCCCGGTGGCCACACCAATGCCAAATGGAGCCAGTTCCTGGGGACGACATAGAAAACCAAAAATTAGCATGCGTGGAGTGTGCAGGCGGTGACCAATGGTAACTAAAGCGTGAACAATGGGATTGCCAGCAAAAGCACAGATTCACATAGTATTAACAACACTACAGACCATTTCAAAATTCACCAAAATTCTGAGCTGGCTTGTACATGTATGTCCAAGAAACAAGTCAAACTACAATGGAAAGAAATGTATGGTCTCCCCTCCCCCCCATATTTGTGTACATATAGGTTTCACTATACTCTAAGTTAACACACTCAATTTTTGTGCAGTATTGATCAATATGCATGAAGTTTGCCCTCCTCCTCCCCTTTGCTAAAAGGCAATTTAAGTAAACTATACACATTGTACATGTATAACCAATTATGTTATAAAATAAAAGGAAGTTTTGTTTGCCAAGGTGAGGGAGCATATATATATATATCACATATACAGCTAGGCGACTGGTGCCAAAGGTTACAGGTTCGAGTCCCGCTCGTTCCGAACATAAAATATATACATGTACTTGGAAATTTTATTTGCTTTGGTTATGGCCTTTTGTCTTTTATCATTATCAGGTCGGTCACAGTTTTTAGCTTTAAAGTCTGGTATCAGTCGATCACCTCATCAAGGAGAGTACTGCAGCATTCCCTCTACCCCATACATGTAGGTATCGCCAGATCATGTGAGCTCTTCTACGCACATGTAATCTATCATGCACTCATGATGTGACCTCTAGCCTAATGGTCATACATGATACAAACAGTAATAGATACTTCAATCTATCATGTATACCTAACCATGAACCCATTCATAAAAGGTCCCACGGGGGTAATTATGCCTGTGCCCAGGTAACATGATCGGACAGTGCACATAAAATATGACACCCAAGGATGCAAGGTGCTGTATTTTCAATCAACTTTGTTACCAGAAAGGCAGATTTTGGCTACATAAGTGGAAAACAATGTACAGTTCGAGCTCAAGTAAATATTATCAAGGTGTGTACACTGGCACCAGTATACACAGTGGTTCAGCTGGAGTCATCACTGCTGTGGAACATGATATGGCAAACATATATTATATATATAAAATGCAGAGCTGGTTACCATGGCAATTTGCAGAAAAAGGCAACTTTATGGCCTTTATTTGGTGTAAAACTGTAAGGAACATTTTGATGTATAAGATATATGTGATTGTGAACGTTTTGATGAGCTACAAAGTGATAGTATTTACAATGAAATATGTGCAATTTTATACAAGATACCCCCATATACAACATTAGCGGGCCACGGACAGCCTAGTAGTAACGTGTATTTGGCACAGATTCATATTTAATGCAGACACAGGTCCAAATCGTAATACAAGTTGCATAACTGGGAAGGGTGCATATATTTACACACTCTATCAACAGGTTTACCAGACTGGAAGTATCCACTCTCCTGTTTCCCCGGTCTCTGAGACTGGTCTTACTATATGTTGGTCCATTGACCACAGTGGCAAATGGGAGGTGAGGCCAGTTGAAGTGGTAATTCTCCATTGACCACAGTGGCAAATGGGAGGTGAGGCCAGTTGAAGTGGTAATTCTCCATGTTATGGATTACAAGCTATCAACAGCCAACATTTTTTTTTAAACAGACACCATTTCCAATAATACGAACATATTTCTGTATGGGCATGAACAAGAAAATTTTTTGCTGTCACATCCAGGAGCCTGGGCCTAAAATTTTGTCACTTTTGTAAATTAACTGACAGACTGACAAAAAATCTCATTTTTACCTCTGTCATGAACAATTTGTCTTACAGTTGTTTGTACTTGTTTCATACAGAGAAACACAATTTCTATTATTCTGGTCAAAATCAACACATTTCAAACTTTTTTGCACTCTTAAGGTTTCATTGTCTGCATGTACCAAGGTGAAATGATTGGACAGTGCACATAAAACTTAACACCTGGGGATGCATTTTTTTAAGCTTGGTGCTGTATTTTTAATAATTTTGCTAGTTTCAGATTTTAGCTTCATAGTGGAAATCAAGGTATGTACACTGGCACCAGCAGACACAGTGGCTCGGCTGGAGTCATCACTGTCTCTGCATAATGATACTGCAAGTAGTCTCATGCAGAGCTGGTTGCCATGACAATTTGCTAAAAAAATTCCCATTCATGCCCACACATTATGGTCTTTTTTGGCATAAAATTATAAGGAGCATTTGATGTACATGTATAGTACATATAGGTTTGTAATCCTTTTAATGAGCTACAAAATGATAACTCTGTTGATTCCGATTTTGACAGGTTGAATTGCAGGTGTGAAACCTTTATTGCTGTGCTGCTGGTACTGCCTGGTAAACACAATTGTGAGCAAAATGATTGCGTTGGTGGTGTTATGGTTAACACAACTGTGGGCAAAATACACCCACTAGGTGTCAGCACCACAATAGTACTGAAGGTATCATCTTCTTGTACCATTGATAAACAATATAATAAAGCCTGTGGTGCCATTTGGTGAACATATATTGCTTTTTGCATGTATGGTAAACAAGATAAAATGATGACACTGCTATAAATACAATGGTGAGCTGGATAAGTGTGCTTTATGAATGGTAAACAAGACAAAATGATGATAATGCTGTAAATACAATGCTGAACTGGATAAGTACTGCTGTAAAGGCAATGGTGAGCTGGATAAGAACTGCTGTAAAGACAATGGTGACCTGGGTAAATGGTATGTGCTTCAGGATTAATGATGGTTATGTAATTTTAGCTGCATGGTAGTTGGTGCTTACATGTGTGGTGACCCAGTGACACAGAAGATGTAATAAGGCTGGTAGTGCCAGATAATGTACTTGTCATGCAAAGGTGACTTCAGTGGTCAGCAACATGATGGGGGTGGCGGTGTTTACATGTGTGGTGGCCCTCAAGAGAATTATAAAGCCAACAAGGAGTAAATGGCACACAAAATACCATTGTGTGGAATATCTGTGGAATTAGCTGTAAATTAGAGGACAGTGATTTACAAAGTTATATTTAAGCATGATCTTGTCATATTATTAGGGACAATTAATGAAAGATCCACACTATGATGTTAGGATTCCCTCTCATGAATTTTTCCACTTTGCGCATACACGACAGCATGGAAGAGCTGGTAGAGCTGCTGGATCCATCAAGTTATAGTGTAACATAAGTTATATAACAAACTAAAATAGCACCTACTTACTTCCTGGTTGATATCCACTAATCATGTATACAGGGTAAATAAAGGAGCTTATCTTATGAAAATATAGGTCACAGTACTTCTATTTTATTAAGACCAAGATTATGAAAACCATAAACATTCAGATTCAAAATCATCTGGGCATTCCAATTGTATCAATTAGAGCTCATTTGACTTAAACATCCACAACTTTGGTTTTATTTACATCCTGCTTTGTGTAAAAAAAAAAAGTACTATCAATTTTCAGCTGGATTCTCAAAACAAAGTTTGAAAAAAACTTACAAATAAAAAAAAATACATACTAGATACATAAAATAAATGAATGTTTGAATGAACAAATGGATGAATAAATAAAAAGTAAGTAAATAAATAAATGAAAGAATGAGTGAATGAATGAATAAACAAACAAACAAACAAACAAACAAACAAACAAACAAACAAACAAACAAATAAATAAATAAATAAATAAATAAATAAATAAATAAATAAATAAATAAATAAATAAAATTACTTCATCACTCCCAAATTTTAAGGAATACAAAGTTAAATATGTTTACCAGGACTTGCCATTTATCTAAGTTGTCTGTAATGTTGTTAGTTTTCAATAAAAAAATCAAAAGTGTCTGTGAAAAATTGGATTTGTCAAATTTCTGAATTTTAACAACCATAAATTCATAAAATTAAACATTCCCCCCCCAAAAAAAATAGATGCAAAGTGTATTGCCACTTTGACTTCTATATACAGAATTTCTTTCATACGCTGGATCTTTTCACAGACTTAATTCACAAACTGTTTTCTAAATTTCTATTTATTTTTCTATTTTTTAACTCAATAAAAGCAACAGATTTTAACTTTTCAGTTTTAAAGACACTTTGATATAAATTAAAGATATGTGAGCAAGACTTTCAGAGTCAAGGATCTCTGATTTAGCTTCCATCACAACCATGCACTTTTACAAGTTAAACTGATAATATTTTCAAACCAGCTGTGATACAGTGCACTTTTGACTGGCATAGAATTAAAACAGACTCTGGACTTCCTTCGTCTGGGTCAAAAACTCCAGATAATTATGCCCCCTGTGCATGCATGCAGCACTCTTCTCGTATGATAAAAGTAAGGATAATATAGGTCAATAAACTGTTTTGTTCAGGCCACTACCAGTATCTTTAGTGACTGGCATGCATATCCCATAAGAAAGTTTTCACTTTGAGCACAACCCCTGGCACTGATAAAATGTTCTTTGTACTTGGGTCATAGATAGGCCAACACACCAGGCAAAGGCCAATATCAGATAGAACAGATGACAACATGCTACCCATGCCTATTGCATCCTCTCTCCTTTTTCTTTTTTCTTCTTGTAGAATACACTCTTTAGATTTGAACATACTATTAATGCTGATCCCACAAGCCTATATATGTATTTGGTAACAATATATTGTAAATTTGTTTTGACATGTATCAGTTTAATTTAGGAGACTGAGGAGTTTATCAGATGGACTGTCCTGTCAAGCCAGTCTGCCTTCTAAGCAGACTGAGCTCTATAGTCAGAAAATGGCATCTTACTAAAAAACAGGAATATAACCTTTTTACATGTGTGTGTGTGTGTGTGCGTGTGTGTGTGTGTGTGTGTGAGAGAGAGAGAGAGAGAGAGAGAGAGAGAGAGAGAGAGAGAGAGAGAGAGAGGCAGGGGGAAAGAGAGAGAATCAGAGTGGGAGGGAGGGAGGGGGGGAGAGAGAGAGAGAGAGAGAGAGAGAGAGAGAGAGAGAGAGAGAGAGAGAGAGAGAGAGAGAGAGAGGGGGGGAGAGGCAGGGGGAAAGAGAGAGAATCAGAGTGGAGGGAGGGAGGGGAGAGAGAGAGGAGAGAGAGAGAGAGAGAGAGAGAGAGAGAGAGAGAGAGAGAGAGAGAGAGAGAGAGAGAGAGAGAGAGAGAGAGAGGAGAGGAGAGAGAGAGAGAGAGGAGAGAGAGAGAGAGAGAGAGAGAGAGAGAGAGAGAGAGAGAGAGAGAGAGAGATAAAGCATATTACCAAATTTGAGTAAAATACATGGAGGCATTCTGTAGATATTGTACATGTGGTAATAAGAATGGGCAAATCAGCACGGGCTGACAGAAATCCAGAAGGGCATATGGATGGACAGATAACCTGAAAACATAAAGGTGTCCCCCCATCCCCATGGGGCAGACCCTTAAAAAAACTTTTGCCTCCCTCCGCCAACCCCAATCCCACAATTTTTAAGTCATTTCCTACATACTGTGTTAGTAAATTATGGCTCAGTCCCTGGTTTTTACATTGCCTGGCAAATCATGATGTGAGTGATCTTGCTCTAAATATGCTGCACATAACTTCATCAGGTAATAAAAAGTCACTACACGGCAGACATGTGTGCATTGGAATGTACACTGTATGCTTCTCCTTTTAGTTGCAACAAATCTAAATCTGAAACATCATCATGAATGATTTAGAATCTGAATATACAGTAGTCCTTTTTTGGGAATTTACCTGCTATTTTTGACCTGAGTTTCACTGTACAAAAGTGCCTTCTAATGATCATTTACCTCTTTCGGGAGACCACTTGCAGAACCTGACCAGTGACCCTCCATAATGATCTCAAAAGACCACTGCTCGATCTACAAATTCCCCATTTCAGACAAGTAATAGCGACTTATTTTGTAAAAGATTGGCAAAATAATTTGTCAAATCCACTTTATAAATTCAAAATATGCTTAGAATACCAATAAATGAATGAATATATGACTGAAAAATGGAATGGGGTCTGATAAGTGTACATACAATCATATTTGAATCAATATTATGGTTGGGAATTCAAAGTACTGCAGTACCTGCAATTTAAGACCACTGCCCTGAGAGACCACCTTGTTTTTATGACCACACATTTCCTGGCATAATGATCAATATTCTTTGTAAATATATCCATATTTTTTTTTGAAACCCAATGACATAAGTGCCAGCTTCAACGCCATGCAGGTCTATTACGTAGCGTACGCTACTAAGGCGGTGTCACCTTAGGGTATATAAGACAATGTAATAATCCGTTACTCTTTAGGCACTGGTGAGTCCCCTTATGGACAGATCCGGTCTGGCCTTAATGTGCAGTGTCTGTGAATGAACAGGCAATTTCCGTCCCCAGATACTTCTAGTCTTCTTATTCTTTCTAAATTTACCTGCAATCTCAGATCACCTGTTGTGATTAGTTGTTGGGCATGTGGTGTAAGAGTGAACGTTCTTTGGGAGACCACCTGCTTCATGTCACCACTTCTTGGGTGGCACTAGGGGTGGTCTCTTGACGGAGGGACTACTGTAAAGGAAAATGAGATGGCATATGGAATGAGTTAGACGGCACAGATTGAAGTACACTGCACCTTGGCTATTCTGGCGTGTCCACTGATGTCATCTGGATTTGTGGGTTCCTCTATCCACAGGATATTGAACTTGGCCAGACTCTTCATCCACTCAATAGACTGGTCCACCTCCCATCTCTCATTGGCATCAGTCATCTGAAAGTTATTAATGTACATTGACAGGCTGGATAACTCTTTTTTTTAAAACAAATTTGAATCCTACATGTTGTTGGTATGAAATGTTCCACTTGAAGACAATCAAATTACACTTCTTTCCACTGATGTACTTTATTGCTTGAAAATAAAATAATACTGCATTGTATATTATATTTTTTATGAAGTATGGTAGGCCCTATGTGCTTTGGAGGCAATTTAGTACACTGAAAATGCCAGAGTCTACGTGGGAATCCAATCATGTAATTTCAATAAAACGATATATGTAATGCATGCAAAACCTCCGAAATATAGTAAGACATTTTGCTGTAATCATGAACATGTATAAAAGATCCCAGTTGAAGCAACATATCACTATAACAAGAGGCCCATGGGCCTAATGCCCTGCTGATAACCATCATCAAAAAATCATTTTCTGAAATGTATTCAATCCACAGCCTTGAAAAATTGATCAAGGTTAGCCATATTATGCAATATTAATCTTCCACATGATACACATTTGTGGTATATTTGGCATCATTTGTCTTACTCTTTATCAAGATACTGAATTAAATGTTCTTTTTTCAAATGCTTAATGACCTTGAAAAATAGGTCACCAAGTAGAGTTTATATACAATGTACTCAAGCACAATTTTGATCTGAAGGCTCAATTAATTCTCTTTTCCATTGATATCCAAACTACACCCTACCATTACAAAATCACTTAGAACTTTCACCAAGTTTACAGGTATGGTGACCTTACAAAAATATGTCAAGGTCACTGATCTTACACAACATATTAGCATTGAACATGATCTATATATCTTATATATGTAGTATGTTTAATTCAATTATTGTTTGGATATATGGAATTTTAAATTGAATTTTTAGTTGGCACCACTAGTATCACCTGATTTTGACCTCTTCTACAGTCCCACTAAATTTCATGAAGATTGAAAAGAAATTAAGGATGCTGGACTGGTTACAAGCTTTTCACATTTTGACCTGTATTACATAATACTATATATACGTGGTGCCACCAACATTAATGTCGACATTGATTTTCATATGCTTGATAAGTCCTGAAAGCTATATGGGCCTTACTCAAAAACTATTGGGTCCAGGTCTCTAAAGTCATGAATCTTATTCCTTCACAACTACTTGGGCCTCAAATTTCTTCAAAGTTCAAAATGTTAGTAACCCCAAATTTTAAAAAATTAATTTTATATTTAACCATGACTAAGCATGGGAAAAAGCCATGTTCTCCTGATGTTTGTTTTGGAGATATTCACACTTAAAATTGGGCTTGGAAATTTCAATGAAGAAGAATTTAAAATTTTTACATCCCACTATCATTTTAAAAATTGCATTTATACACATAATCTTTATTTATACTGATAGTGCATAAAATGTGATCAGGTTATAACATCACTAAAAATTTCAATTGTGAGGCTTCAAAACTTTTTGAAAAATTTCAACTTGAAGTATTGCTCTCAAACTATTGGCATTTTTTCAGAAATGACCCCTCTCCCCTTTAAACTCATAAAATTTGAACTGGGTTTAAGACCTAACTGAACATC
>OZ026629.1:60262255-60331755 GCA_964020975.1 Hermodice carunculata | reverse complement strand
TGGAGAAAAAAATCCAAGATGTGATGGTGGAAGACACTTGTAGAATTGACATGGAATGACCCTGTTTCCAACTTTACAGGTCTGATGACCTTACAAAATTGGTCAAGGTCACTGATCTTACATTATATATTAGCATCACAAGATGACCCCTATGTCACAACTGGCCATTTGACCTTGACCTTCTACTTGGATTAAAAACTGTTCAAAATGTGTGCCCCGCATCCAGCTTTCCATTCATGTCTGTTTGCTCAGACCCGGTAATAACTTCAAGTTACTGAAGAAAAACAATAAACTTGGACAAGTGCCAAAGTAAATAATTATTGGGTTACAGTGACCCAAAAGGTAGGTCGATCACCAACTACAGTTTTATGTACAATGTACAATGTAATCAAGTGCAATTTTGATCTGTAGGCTCAATTCTCTTTGCCATTAATGTGCAAGCTACACCCTGCCATTACAAAATAACCTCTTCCAACTTTACAGGCCTGCTGACCTCACAAAAATAGGGCAAGGTCACTGATAGCACTGGACATGGTCTATATATCTGATGAATTTGGCACCTCTAATCCAACTGCTTTTCGAGATATTGGATTTTATACCTTAAAACACATTTTGTCAAATTATGTGTGATGCCACTAGTATCATAATAAGCAACTTTAACTCTGACTCCCTCTACAATCCCACTAAAATTCATGAAGTTCTAACGAACATGAAGGATGCTGCAGTCACAAGATTTTTCAATTTGGACCCATATATTACATAATATTACAGGTGGCCCAACCAATATAGCACTAAACATCGATTTTCATATGCTTGGTAAGTCCTGCAAGTTATATGGGGTCCATCTTAAAAACTGTGGACTGTATCACACTCACAAGCAAAAAGTTTACAGACAGACAGATTGTAAGTGATTCTATAAGCTCTGTGACCTTTGGTTAGCAGAGCTAAAAAGCATACATGGCTTGCATTTTACATGCATTCTTTATTGAAATCATTTAGAAAAGTGTATACATGTATGTATGTATATATATATATATATATATATATATATATATATATATATATATATATATATATCTTTTTATCTCAAATAAGCAAAACTACAGGAAGCTAGTATCTGCCCCTTTGCTCAGACCCTTATATTTACCAGGATGTTGTCTTCTCCAATTTCCTGTCGTACTAATCCACACCTGCGGACATCATCCTCCTGGTTTAATCCAACTTTGACCTTGAACCTGTGTGTACGGGAACACAAAGGTCACTTTATAATAGTCGTAGCCACTGCAGGGAAAACCATTCTGATCTCAATTCCCTCCTCATGATATATCCGTAACATTAATATATTCCATGAAAATTTAAGTTTGTGCAGTACTTGTCATTATTGATCATGAAGATTATAGGATTACAGCAAGTGGCTTGCCAATAATATTAATCTTCAAGTGAAAATTCGATCGGCATACCAAAAATTCCCAAAGAGGAGAAAAAAGTCTGTATACAATTGTAAATAATAATTTTACTGCAGAAACAAGTGGCTGCTGACGCTAGCCATTATCCCCTGCCCACAATAATCATGGTAGTAAATACACATGATCTACCTTGAAACATGTTGTGGCCATGTTTAATGAACTTGCATTACATCCTTCTGTCGATATATTACTTAGAACATGATTCCATTTGAAAGGCCCTGTGATCTTGAAGCTTATTGATCTTTGTTAATTAATCATGGAGGATAATTAGCCATGTAAGACTATGTTTATCCACTTCATCAATACAAAAAGTTCCCACATTGAAAATTTTAAAGGGTTGTTTATTATACTTTCCAAGAAAATGCATGGACAAACTATGCAGGTGACTTTGAGCAGCTTAACGATCTGTGTCAATTAATTAATTAGTAAAAGAAAGTAATCAGCCAAACAAATTCATGCTTATGCACATCTGCTACCTGAAATCTACCAACCATGAAAATTTCAGAGGGATAGCATTATAGTTCCAAAGATATAGCCCAGACAAAATTGTTTCTGATCTGGAGGTTGCCTAATGAAATTTTGTTAATTAATGTAAGCAATTAGGCACACAAAACAATATCTCTGTCCACCTACTACCTGTGATCTACCAACTCAATACATTTCAAAGGGCTAGCATTTACAGTTCAGAATATTTGAGTCGGACAAAACTTGTTTCGGATTGATGAATGGACGGACAGAATGACACTTCATGGGCCGGGTATAATAAAAAGTTGAACCCAATAAATTCTGGAGTTTAAATACACTTTGAAACAAATTACTGCCATTCAGATAATGCTTCAAACACTGTTACAATATACTTGTGCCCCTCATCCAGGCTGCGCTATGGAGGCACCAGGAAATCATATTTACATATCAGTTAACCAGAGCCTCCCAACTAGCCTATTGTTAAAAATGGGAGATCTCCCTCCTGCAGGTACAAAACAGTGGGAGGGAGAACGCCAAAGGCGCGAAGCATAAGTGGGGGGTCTCCCCCAGAAAAATTTTTTTTGAAATTTGCACCTTCATTTCATGCATTTTGAACCATTTTAGGCACCATCATAGACCTATTCTGCGCATTCATAGTGCAACACCACTGCAAAACAGTACAACTTCATAGCCACCGATGACGTAATTTTTTTTTTTTTTTTTACAAAAAGCAGGAGACATTTTATAAAAAACAGAGACTTTGTAAAAAAAGTACGAAAAAGCAGTAAATCTTCTGCAAACACGGGAGACTTGGAGGCTATGGTTAACACACACTTACATTATCTACATACAGTGATCCCTGTTTATAACACCCCTCATTACAAGGCGGTTTCCGATATAACGTGGTATGTACCATGGCTCCCACTTAAATAATTTTCCCAGTACTTCTATGTTTAAAGTCCGTCTGTTATAAGACGGTTTTGCTATAACACGGTATACCCTGTGGACTCCAACACCAGCATTATAAAAAGGGAGCACTGTATGTGTTAGCACATATGTGCAAAAAGTTCCAAACTGTGTTAAGATGTACATGTACCCATCAAAACCTTATGTGGTAGATGTACTTGGAAGGTAATTACAAGATGACATATACTGAGAGTAAAGAGGAACAACAGGTACAGTATACAACAGGTACAGTATACATACTTTGTGAATCCTGCTGCCATATACTTCTTACAGAGCTAAAAACATAAATGTAGATACGTTTACTTTAAAACAGCAACTGTGAACACACCTATTCAGCATGTATACCAGCAACAAATGTCAGATTCTGGACACTTGACGTCATCTTTATATGCATTTATGCATTTCACAACATTCCAGCTCAAGACAGACATATATAGGATTTATTTCTGAGGTAGAAATCAATTACTACATAAATTTCATTTACCTGTATAATTACATACGTAAATCTTCACCTTAAAGTATTAGGGATGAAAATGGCAATCTGTCGGGGTGCCTTCAAAATGAGAACAGTTTGAAATGCCATTGTTCAACATAATCTAAATTTTGTGTATTAGGCTAATTTGCATAAATTAGAACGCACAACTTTGGTTCTTGGTTCATTGGATGTGGCCATGTTACAAACTTATAAACTGAAGTTTGAATGAACCCTCTATCTATAATAGTTTTAAAGCTATTAAAGGTTTTGAAAAAAAAATATTTAAGATTTTAATTTTGTGTATTTTAACTAATTTGCATAAACTTAAAGCCTACAACTTTGGTTTATGGTTCAACGGATGCGGCTATGTCACATGTCAAATACCTACAAACTGAAGTTGGAATAGCACCTCCATGTATCATAGTTTTGAAGCTATTCAAGTTTTAAATTTTGCATATTCACCTAACCTGCACAAATTCAAATCCTACAACTCTGGTTCATGGTTCACTGGATGCAGCTTTGCCCCAAACCTATAAATTGAAGTTAGAATGGCATGTCTTTTGATCTATAACTTTTTCTTCAGAAAGAAAGAAGGAAAGAAAAAAGAATTCTTGGAGAAACAAAATGTCTGGGTTTGCACACGGACATAATTTTGAGAAAACAGTATGCCTGAGTTGTCACCCAGACATAATTACACAAAACAATTGGGCAGACAACTTTTATGCACCTTAAATATACATTTTGACCAGTTTGCAAGAGACAGGTGAAGTGTATGTATGTCAATTGCACATATAGATACACATGGACTGAATGCACAAAAAGCCTCACCCTCTTCACTTTCTCATCACTGTACCCCAACCAGCCAGCAGCAGTCGTATAGGCTGGTATTCCTTTGGCCAGTAAATCTTTCTCTGTATAAGATAAAAATAGTGTTCAGAGAATGGATTACCTTTGGCACCCACAATCTTTTTTTCCTCATTTTTTTTCTTTTTTGAGACGTCGCAGTAGAATAGGTTAAATACAATTTCCATAGCGTTGTCTATGAAATGAAAGAGCACTTTTGGATGTGTTCTTGGGGCAAGTTCTGGTGACAGAGACAGATGTACTGTGTGTCACCCAGATGGCCATCAAATAAATGCTTCAAAATTTTCATTACAAGTTTAAAAATAATAAGAGCAAGCTGGTTTTCAATAGGAATGTGGTCCACTATAATGCGCATCTCTAAAAAAAAAATCATGAAGCTGCGTTGGATCTGTGTTGAGATATTATGGTAACGTTGTCCCCTTGTGCACCACTCAGACGGCCTTGAAGATAAATATTTTAAAGTTTCATAAAAAGTTGATGAATACAAAGAGGAAGATGGTTTTATACAGGAACCTGGTCCATTATAGGATGCATCTCTGATCAAATTTTGGCAAAGCTGCGGTCAACATTTTTTGAGAAATTGAGGTAACATCCTCAGTGTTGACGCCATTCAGATGGCATTCAAATAAATTCATTAAAAGTTTCATAAAAAGTTTAAAAACTAGAAGCTGATCAGTGACTGAAAACCCCTTGGCCAGGATGCACGGATGGACAGATGGACGGACGTGAAGGTGACAACAATACCCCTCTGGTCGGTCAAGGTTTGACCTAATGACAAAGCTTTGGTGCAAATGCACTGAGAAGAGATATCATGGCAAAGCCAATTTTCTTCAATGCAGCACTGCAACCTATGTATGTGACTCAGTGACCTTGTTTTCACTATATGTCTGCGGCATCCTTAGGACCAACTGTCATTATTAATTGGTGCAGCTACAACGAGAAAATTAAGATTTGAAGATAGAATGGAACCACTGTTTCTCTTCAATGCAGCACTCTGACCTAAATATGCAACCAAGTGAACTATTTTTCGATAGGCTTCTGAGGAATCCTTATAGGACCAACTGTCATAAATAATTGATGAAGCTACATTCAATATTTTTTCAGATATTGTGTTAATGCCATTTTTTTTTAAATGTAGTACTGTAGCCTAAATATGTGACCTAGTGATATATTTTTTTGATAGGCACCTGAAGCACCTCAATAGCCCCGTGATAAAAATTTGGTCTCTGTAAAGTGAGCATCTTCGGAGATATGGTGTTAACAAAGCATGGATAGACGGATGGACATGGAGATGACGACAATACCCCTCTGGCCTAGAAGGCTGAGGGGTAACAATTAGAGGATGCTGGTTTTCAATAGGAACCTGGTCCATCATAAGGTCCGTGACAAAAATTTGGCACACCTATGGTGAACATTTTTTTAGATATTGTGGTAACGTCGACAAGTTGGAGGGACAGATGATGCAGGGAACAACAATACCCTCAGGCACTTTATGTGCCGAGGGTAAAAACCATGTATCGGTAATAATATCTTGCAACAGGGCCTCTTTACAGACTAAAAAAAAATGTAGACTTCATTTAAAAATACACAGTAATACTGCTCAAATCTTACCATAAACAATGTTATAAATATATCTGATCATACACAAAATGTCCAGTATTGCATCAGTTTGAGGGCTGATAAGTACACAGAAGAACTGACATACATGTAAACCAGCTGAAAAGTATACAATCATAATGTTGACCTGGTAGTGTTTTCTTTCTTATGAATAACATTGGAAATATTTCAGGTCACCTCTTGATCAATTTCTCAACCAATACATTATGCAATATACAGTGGAATCTCCCTATTAAGATGACCTAAGGGACTGAAAAATGTAGTCTTAATAGGGGAGTAGTTTTAACAGAAGATATAATTGAGGTTAAACAAAAACAGGTCTGTACATTGGTGGTCTAAAGGGAGAAATGCTCTCTTTTTAAGGTGGAGGTCTTAATTGGACATTCTACTGTAACTTCATTTTTGAAGTTCCCATGTGGGCACCTCCAAAGTCGATTTTGAACAGCTATCAAAAGCTAACCTGTGACTAAATTAGCCTGCTCATTGTCTAGGTATGACTTTTCTCCAATGAATTTTTACCATTTGATCTTACCTCTTTCTGCCTTCCCTTCCTGACCCTGCCTGAGTATTTCTACAAACCATAAGAATTTATCAATTCAATGTCAAATTAACAGTCAAGGATAAGACGGACTGCCTTCCTTTTATTTTATGCACAGTGTGTGTGTGTGTGAGTGTGTGTGTGTGTGTGTGTGTGTGTGTGTGTGTGTGTGTGTGTCTGTGTTTGTGTGTGTCTGTGTGTGTGTGTAATGGTAAATCTTGAGGCCATGCAAGCACATTTAG
Source organism: Hermodice carunculata (assembly GCA_964020975.1). Classification (NCBI taxonomy): domain Eukaryota; kingdom Metazoa; phylum Annelida; class Polychaeta; order Eunicida; family Amphinomidae; genus Hermodice; species Hermodice carunculata. The sequence goes on along the minus strand of OZ026629.1, from coordinate 60,325,122 downwards.
TAATTTTGTACTGACACAAAAATGCACATGCAACTATATCCATAATATATCCAGCATGTACTTTATATAATTATTCCCACATGGATGCATGTTAAAGGCAGTAAGTAGTACGTGCTCTGGCCACCAGGTGGCTGACAAAATGCAAATCATCATGCATGGAGTGGGCCACACTACATACACATGTACCTGCTCCTCAGATTAGGCAGGGGCAACACCATTGCCCCCACAGCCCTTAACCCTCTGGACCCTAAGAGCTGATATATCCGCCCTAACACATTGAGTTACAAAACTCTTAGGACCCACAGGGTTAAATTAATTGCCTGGACAGGGTCACACAGAGATGAAAGGAAACTACATGTCATATGACTGCTCGATATACATGTTATTACTTTTCATCTAAGAGGCTCCAACATAAGCTCCCGTGAGTTCCTCCAGAATATTATTTGCTTGAAGTTGTAATTCTTCAAATTGTCATAAATCCAAAGAGGCACTCAAATTCTGCTCAAGTTCAAGAATGCAACATGGAAATCTGCTCTTTCTTCTCCTGAATCTGTAAGTCCCTTTTTCTTTGATCAATTCAATCTGCACAATCCTTCATAGACACATCCAGAGAATACAATTCCAAGAGGCTATCGTGCGATTCGGACTTTGAAAGACTGTGTGTGCATCTTGTCCATTGTAACTGAATGTGATCTTTTGGAACCAGCTACAGCTTCAGGTGTGGAGGGACTTGAAACAGTGACCTCAGGTACGTCTGGTGCACTATCACTCAGCAATGATATACCTTTGTGTAACAGTATCCACTTTCCCCATCTTTTTTACGCTAGCTTTTCCTATATGTACAGAACTGACCCCCATTATCCACACAATCCATAAAGATATGGTACTCAACATGTACATATAATGTATTAATTCACTTCTAAGTCAGTTTTTTTAGTATGGAACAGACTTTTCTTTTTCTTTCTTCTTTTTTTTTCTCGCATAAGACTCGGCAAGAGAGTGTATCTACCCATAACAAGTCAATACAAAAAGGGTGTTGCAGGTAAAAAACATGCATTTAACTGGAAGCGAGTATTTCGTGCAAAAAACATGCATCCCGAGCAGGCCCCTCTCACCAGAGGCCACCCCTCTAAGAGGGCCACCATTCTTCTGCAGAAAGTTTGACCTTCACCTTTGATGGACTTAAATCATACCCATTTGAAAATGTGGCAGGGAAACCATTTGATTTTGCAAGGCATTGTGACCTTGACCTATGACCTGAAGGTCATCCACAATCATATGAAAAAAATTTCCCAAATCTATGGACTTTCAAGTAAATCTGGCTTATGGTCTTGTAGAAGTCAAAGTGTGAACTCACCATTGCATGCCCCATTGGCTTATGGTAGTCAACAGAAATGTAAAAATTAACCAAAAACAATAAAACACTCAAGATATAAAAATTTATTGGAGCATGACCATTTGGACAAACTTGGTAGATAACTACCAATTGTACATCCCCACCAAGTTTGAAGTGAATCTGGCCAATTGTTTTGGAGAAGTTGAAAATGTGAATTAGCATTCCAACCCCCACTGACTTACATAGTAATCAACAGGAATGTATACAGTTGGACCTTTCAAGGTCACTCAGGTTTAAAATAAAGCATACAAATTGAAAGCTCATAGGTATTTTTCCTATTAATGTTTAAAAGTAACCTTGGGCCTACGATGGATCATTAAGACAGTATAAGCCAATATGTGAAAATTGCTGAGTCAGGAGAAAAATGCAACATCGATTTGACCTTGACCTTTGACTTCAGGGTTCTATATTATTACATGAGAAAAATTTCCCAGACCCATAGATTATCTGTGCCAAATTAGGAGGCAATAGATCAAGAGGGGACAGAAATATAAGGAAAATAAGATACACAGCAGAGACTGTGGTGGCAGACTACAAGACCAAACACTACATGTATGCATTCCCTCCTATGCGGCCTGCATAATGACCATACATCACAGGAATGATAATTACAAAACACCTGTTAAACTAAGACAATTAACATGATAAAGCATATATTCAGCCCATAGAACACAGGTAAGGGTGTATAAGTCATTCAAAAGCAACTAGTCATTTTGATCACACACAATTCACCATTAAAAGTGACCCATTTCCCCCTGGTAGTCAGAGCATTGCTTATTGCCTCTAAATAACAATAATGATTTAAAATACAGCAGGAACACACCTGAACTTGAAAAAGCAAACCCTCTTTTCCTAATATTTTGAAACATAAATAGATGTGTGTAATTCAAATTAAAACAACACTTTACAATACACATTTTCATTTAACGATTTACTCTTTTATCATTAGGAATTACAGCCACATCTTGGTTAACATGAGCAAGGGGTGTGACATCAAAAGTATACTTCTCAAAACACAGTTGCCCTACATATTAAAGTGACATGTTTGCAGCCAATCAGATAGTATACATCCCAATTCTATTGTCACACATGTCATGTAAACCTGACCACATGTGTGCTCAAGGAGCGTACACTGTATGCTCCATGGTGTGCTTAAACCCAAACGAGCACACAGCCCCGTGAATAAAATGGTGATTACTTAAGATAGACAGCCTCTAGCACTTATAATGATAAGTGGAACAACAGATCTGTTTGTCTGACACATATTCTGCATTCACTCACCTAAGGCCTCTTCTTTGGACAGTACATCTGTTCTGCAATACATACATCATAAAAAATACAACTTGGTGATGTTTATTAAAGTTTCAAGAAGAGACAAAGTGCGTTCACCTGCCCACAAGAAATATGGAACTGCCAACTTCCAACATAAGAGTTCAAACCGGTATTGCTATCCATCTAGTTTCTAAGTCTATACATTATTTCAACCCACCATTCAAATTTAAAGCGACAAATCTGATGTGCTAAAATTTGCAATCAATTGTGCTCTGCAGACCTTGCAAACAGAGACTGAAAGGGTCCTGCATCCTTCAAAAATAATATCAAGGTCATTTAAAATTCCCTGTAAAACTATCATCAATGTTTGCAGTGTCACTCACTCAGTGTTAGAGTCCTCATTATTTAGCTCAAAAATGACAGGATCCACCATTACCAACATATAAACCAATATGCAGGGCTGCAGTCCAACTGTCGCAAAAAATGTAATAGACTTAAAAAATTGTGACAACAAATTTTAAGTGATAGAAGAGAGCCCAAAAAACACATCTTTGCGGGTTTGCGAATCAAACAGAAACTGACCAGTCACATGACTGAATATGTAATGGGGACTGGTAATACTATGAAATCCTGTTGGCAATCCTACTTACTTAGCGATGAGTAATTTCAAGGTTGACAACATAACTCAAGGTTAGCAACATAAAAAAAGCAGATAAAAGGGACCATGCACCTGGATACTCTAAAATATACAATGGTTCCTTTTATCTGCTTTTTTATGTTGCCAACCTTGATTTTTGGTCAGCACTTGTATATGATAATATTTTCATGATACCAAAAAGATTCACATATTAAAATAAAAGTGTACAATTTCTGCGAGGGAGTTTCATTCATTTTAGGTTGATGCAATGAACATAAAGGATATTTTAAATGGTATATATGATGAATGATCCACTGAACCCATACGATCATGGAAAACTTTTTTGATCTGATAGTTAATTCATGCAATGTAACTTAATTGTACAAAGGATAAAAAAAATCCAGAACTATTTGTACTATGGACCTATATTAACATTAACAGGTCCATGGTTGTACAAAGTATCATGAGATTAGATCCAAAGCTGAGAACCAGCAATATGTGCAATGTATGATTGATAATGAAGCAGTTAAAAGGCCCCCTTGCTTCTGATTTTATTGTAACCCTGGACCTATAAGCCCATGTTGTAATATACCATTTCAATATGTGCATTTACAATTGATAATAAAGCAGTTGCAAGCAAAAATGACCCCCCAAAATTCCAAAAATCATTGCGGCATGACCAATTGAACAAACGTGTTAGAGACCCATCCAAGGTGTATCCCTACTAAGTGTTCAAGAAGAGCTGGTCAACAGTTTTGGAGAACAGGTTAAAAATCTGAAGTGTGATCGGACAATGGCAAAAGATGGATGGATAACTGACCATCTGAGAAGCTCTTCTGACTGACTAGTCAGCTGAGCTAAAAAATAAAAAAGTCTTCAAATTCAATGTAGAAATCCATTTACTTTAAACTGCATGTTCACTTAAGTGAAATGGAAAAAATCTGTTCTGTAATTTGTGGTTTAGCATGATTTAATGTGCATCTTTTTAAAACATTAATCATAATGTATTTTTTAAAGTAACTACAACACAATGCTCAAAAATATACTAGATAGGCCTACATTACATGTGTATATCAGTTATAGTAAATACACATACACATGCACACAATTACATGTATAATGGTACAGAGTTGCATGTCATATGCAGACAATGCCCATACATTTAGCACATGCCCAGTAAGTGTTTACATGCACTGAAATTCATCCAGTGGTAAGGATTAAGTCTTTTCTCTGTTAACCGGCAGATGCCAACGTTTTATCCTTCAATGTTTTTGCCTTAATTTTACAATTCATTAAAAAACATCTTGAATGAGAGCTGTAGATAAGATCAGATTCTGACTGGATCAATCTTAATCCTGGTAGAAAAGGTTAGCAGCAGAAATTGTAAGACTTACATGTAGCGGAAATCAATGACAGAGACTAGTTTCTCTGGCTCCTGAAAAATATATCAGATCTTTACTTTGAAGTGTTTGGTAGCCAAATTGGCCACACACTTCCTGTGGTAACGTCTTTGCAAGTTAATTGTTATGACATAATGACTGGATTATATGTAATTTACTTATACTACATTTACTCTTTATGAATGCTTCTAATAGTTTACAGTGTTCACATCACATTACAAATGTAACATGGCTTGATATGTATTTTGTACTTATCTTGCGACTTTTTAAAATTTAAAAGAATTTAAGTTTCTATACAGCATACATGTACAAATCAAATTAATACTCCTGAATGCCTTTAAGTTTCTTTACCTCCACTGAGGTTTACCTTGAGCAGTCAACATGATATTAATGTAAACTTTTTCCGCAGCATGATTCTCTGTATTTTAAACCAAATATTCAATGCAAATGAGCCTTCACTCCCCAAATAGTTTAGAATATTCACTTCACATTACAAATGTAACATGGTGTAACACTTATTTTGAGACTTTTTAAAATCTAAAACAATTTCAGTTGCTAATTCCTGGTTTTAAATAACATGTAGGAACAGACTATGATACATAACAAGCATCACACAGGACTCGGCATTAAAGCCAGTCATAATGTCTGTGGCAACAAGAATTTATGTTAAAGCAACTAAAAAATTTAAGCTCCACAGGACTTTAACCCACTGATTGCTCCAAAGTGTGAAAAATAAACATAATCGAAGGCAACCAGCAAAAAATATATTACAACATAAATTTGGTCTAAACAAATTTTATTAAATAAAAAAAATGGAAAACAGGCAAGATGCTTATAAAAATTTCTCTCGTTACGAATAAAAATATAAATGACTACGGTAGTTGCTGTTGAAATACAATTTTACTTAGGCTACAATCAGGAACAATTTTACATGCAATGTGTACAACTCAGTCACTCTGTAATTAAGAATAATCATATGTGCAACAACAGTAAGCCTGTGAAAAACAGTAGAGGAAAGAGGCACAAGTCACAGGACAACACAGTAACACGGACATAACACTGAGAAGATTAGACGGGTGATATATACAGGACAGACACAGGGACTTCCATAAACATAAATTTGATATCATTGAGGTGCAAGTGCTCCCTAGTGACTAGCTTGGTATGAAGTGGCTCTACTGTCTTGGAAAATAGGTCAAGGTCACCCACATACAACCCCAACTTGTTCTCATACACATATAAGTCAAAGGACTATCATCATTTGCAATATGGAAGTTTGTGGTGTAATAACTGAAGATCCTTTAATTTATTTGGGCTAATACAGCCTGTGTCAAAATTCTACAGAAGAACATGTGCAATATGGGCAATAGTACTTCCATATGTATATAGGTTAGACAGTGAAGGGTTAGTTTATGGAGAGAAAAGAGTTCAGACAGCGGAAGAGGGTAATGACTACCAAGAAGTGGTTCTAGACAAAAAGACACTAATACAAATAAGAGAAGTTCTCATCCAGAAGCCAATGCATGATAGATGAATGGAAAGCCAGATATATGAATAGAACAAGACATGTTTGTAAAGAATAGATGACCCCCTACCATCATCATGTTCGCCCTCATGTGACCTTGGAAATTAGGTAAAGGTCACCCTTCTTTGAAACTGATTTAACCCTTATAGATGACTACAAACATCTGAAAAATAAAATCTCTGGCTTAAAAAATGCTGCAGTTATTAAGCAGAAACCAAATTCAGTAATGCGGCTCTGTGACCTTGGGAATTGACTCAAGGTCCCCCATTTCAGAACTTGACCTAGCTCTTGTAGAAGGCTATGTTACTGTGCGATGTGAAAGCCCTAGGTCAAAATCATCTTTAGTTATCACGTTGAAACCAAGTTCACTAATGGGACTCTAGGTGGTGACCTTGGGAATTGGGTCAAGGGCATCCATCTTCTAAGCTGACCAAGCCTAAATTCAGGACTATAACCATGTGCAATACTGAAGTCATAACTTAAATTCTGAGTTACAATGCAGAAACCAAGTTCACTAAAGTGACCTTGTGACCTTTGAATTTAAGTCAAGGACACCAGTCTTCAAACTAGACCTAGCCCTGGATATGGACTATAATCCTGAGCAATATACAGTTCCTATCGTAAAAAAATTTCTAGTTATTGTATGAAAACCAGAACTTACCACAGTACCTCTGTGATCTTGGAAATAGGGTCAAGGTCAAACACCTTCATACTTCACCTTGCCCTTATACAAGAGTAAAATTATTACGTAGCAGGAAATGCTCTACCAACCAAGGGGACTGTAACAGTCCCGGGCACTGATGACTTTCAGTGCACAGATTAATATTCTTAGCATATACAGTCATGTACTTGTACATTTTGTATGATCAGTTTGGGTTTGAGTATCACTAAAATTAAAGGCAATCTGAGATGTATGTTGTTCCCTTGACTGAATGTATATTTTGGGAAGGTTTCTTACCAATCTACCCTAGCTGTGACCTGGGGTATAAGGTCATAGTCACATGTAGCAATTATAAGTTGTTTTACATAATATAAAATATAAAGGTACTACATGCAACTCAAATACTTCATGAGTCATTATCTATAAAAGGAAGATTCATGAAAGTTGCCCTATGACCTTAAGAATTAAATCAATGTAACCCAATTGGGCTCCCCTCCTAGTCCTGATAGCTGACCATTTCATTATATGAATGTCTGAGCTTTTAAATAGCTTCAAGTGAGGAAAATTCACCAAAGTGGCTCTATTATAAGCTGGACTTATTTAAAAGTTTTATTTCAAATAGTTCTTGAATTAGCCATCCACATCTGAACAAATCAAGAGTTTGGGGCTCTGACAGGTGTTTCCACATCATTTCAAAGCAATTAATAAAGCAGTTTCGAAGAAGAAACCTTCAAAAGATTTCCCCCTAAAGTGATCTAAAATTTCATTAAAAATCTTAAAATCACCACAGCATAACCTGTTTTGCAAACTTTACTGAGATTCACCCAAGCAGATACATCCCCCCATGATGTCTGAAGAGGTGCAACCAGTCAAAGATACAAATTGTGCATGGATATATGGACAACTAATCATGCTTAAAGATCTGTGGAGAATCAACTACAGGGTGAACAAATTCTGGCCAAAAATTAAAGTTGTATTTGTGTCTTTTTGTCCAGAACAACTTCTTGGTAGTCATTACCCTATTCCACAGTCTGAACTCGTTACTCTCCATAAGCTAACCTGTCAATGTTTAGCCTACATGTATATACATATGGAAATACTATTGTCGATATTGCACACGTTCTTCTGTGTTATTTTGTCCTAGCCTGTATTAGTCCAAATAAATTAACAGGCTTTCAGGGGGTAATTACTCAGCGCATATTTCGGAGCCTGTACCCGCATGTGTCTTTTTGAGTAGTGGCTCCTTGTCTAAGCTAAATACTCAGCAAAGACATAAATAAATATGAATGTGGCAAATGATGAATTACCTAAATAAGTGAATTCAGTTTCATTTATAAATGCAGAGCTTCATTTTGAATAAAGAATACATGTCAAACCAAACATAATTACCAAATTTGTATAGCACAAGTTCAGATAAGAACAATTTGACATACCCCTGAACCAGTATGTACCCTTTCCAGCTGGATAGCTCACTTTAGTTAAACCACCTGCCAGTGTACAACTGAAGTACATGTAGAAACAAACTGGGGCATTATATTCAGTCAGATGTGATTGTTAAATAAACAGTTGAGCTACCACCTGTACAAACCGAGGGGAATCCTAACAAGTACTGCAACAATGGACATCCTACACCAGAAATGTAAAAAAAAAAAAAAAAAAAAAAAAACCCATGATGACACCTACTTCTCACTTTGAAAATTTCCAAACCATAAACCTCTGTTTCCCTGCCAACCCTGAGTTAATGTTTTAACATAATGGGTCAAGTTTGTGACATTTCAGTAAATACTGTCAAATTTGACAAATTTTTTGTCATTGGGTAAAATGTGCACTTAGGCATGTCAGAGAAGAAAAAAGAAAGTCATTAGCATGTAAGTCAAAAGCATGCTATTAAAACATAATTTTTCTTCACCAGATTTTAAGTACAATCAGGCAAACTTGTAAATGTCCTTGGTAACTGCTTGCTACCAGTAGTCCCAGGGGGGTTTGACCTGACAGAAAACATGTAAGCCTAATATGTCTGAAAGTTGGACATTAAAACAGAATGATGCCAAAAGATAAAACTAAGTAGTGAAACAAGCAAGTCTAAAATCTTTAAAATCATTGCAGCAAGTGTTTCTGACAATCTCTGGATATTAACAGCAAAATTTGTATGGCACGTCAGAAAATAATGAAGCTTTTAAGTCAAGAAAATGTAATCAAAATATAATTTTTCTTACCCAGATATAAATTACAATAAGGCAAGCTTTTAAATGTCATGTCACCAGTGGGAATCTATGCTAAATACAAATAGCATGCACTGTAGATTGCCACACAGATTGCATGATAATTACTAGCTGCACAAATTAATTACAGACAGTATGGAGCAATTTTGCAGTCTCCTTTGACAAACTACTATGCATAAACATTTGGTATATAAGGTTAAACTGTTTGAAACTTTCATGAGGGATTGGAAAAGGGTTTGGACAAGTACAAACATGAACACATAAAATGCACTTTAACAGTATGATTCTCAACATAAACAACAAAAAATATCAGCATAAAACATGCTATTTTGAGGTATAATTTGAAAATAATTACGTGTGATCAAAATATAAAGCAAATAAAATGAAAGTGCATGTAACCAAATGCATGCAACATCCATATACATCATCTTACCATGTCAGCCAGCAATTTCCACACAGGCTGCAACATAAATTAAACAAACTACCAAAAGTATATAGCATTCTGTTGAAATAAATGTTAATATGTTATGAGTTACTTCCTTTAACTCTTTCAGTGCCAAATGCCATTAAAGTAGAACTACTTGAAATAAATTGTTTTGAATTACGATAAGGGTGCTAGATTCATATTTTTTGTAAAAAGCCCTTTTGTTCAAGTATTTGCATGAATGAAACTACATAGAAAATAATAGCCCAGGTTAAAAACAAGCAAATGTTCTGAACTCTTACGCCTCCCCCCTCCTTCAATTAAGTTTGAGTCTACAGATTTCTTTGGCATGGGTTGAGCACTTAGCACCCAGCCAATATTAAGGACAGCTGTTGACCTGGGGCATGTGATCTTGATAGGTTTTATGTACAATTCTCAGTCACATTGTTTTTCATTACTGCTGAAAAATAATTCAAAACACTGAAGCAGGCGGCACTTGACCACCAGCTAGTTTTGGCCAGTTTAAGGGGGAAAAGGTCAAAACAAGAGGCCCATGGGCCTAATGCTCTGCTGGCACAGTGGCTACATTGCACCTACATCTTCATTTCAAAGTTGGGAGTCCTCAAGCGGCTTCTGAACATATACAGTAAAACCCCCATTAGTGGGCACCTCTCTGTAGTGGGCACCTCCTTTACAATATAATGGACGCTTTTCTTTGGTCCTGTCTGTTTTTCCCTACTGCTTTAATGGAACCTTTCTGCAGGGGCCATCTGCCAACTATGGGCAGTGGGCACTTAAACGTATACCAAAATCTGCTACAGTGGGTACCTTTTCCAAAAAAAAAAGGACATAAAAAAAGAACATCAGTACATTTATTTTGGATTATTTTCTTCTCGAACTGCCACTTTTGCACAATGCAGTGCTCATCCCCTTAGCCAGGTTCTTCACCCAACACAGTGTAATCTCCTTACCACATCAAACAGTGCAGTGTAGGCTAGTATGTATATTCAAAGCATAACAGTTTTCTTAGTTAACATTGATTCCCTTGACACCTTTGTGGATTAACACCAGGATTAAGTACCTAAGGGGAGAGACTTGACAGATGACTTGTCTGAAACAGTGAGCACCACCTGAGTGATTTGTTCAAGGTCACAGTTAAATATTTTGATGTTCATCATTTTAACCTATGAGATGAGAACTGCTCTTCGTATGTGGTCCATGGACAGCATCAGATCAGTTCAGTTTGCACTCCTGCCAGGCAAACTAACAGCAAAAAGATCTTTAGTGTTCATGAAACCCAGAAAAGTTCTCACACTTTGTCAGCGTTAGCTTTCAGAAATACTCAAAGAACTTGAGAGTAAATCAGAGAGACAAATTGTTGCAGAGTGTGGCATATGGAAAGGAACTGTGGGCAACATTGTTAAAAGAAATGCAGACATTATGTCAGCTCTTCAGGAATGTGTATCTTTTGTCTTGTGTACTCACCCATGTCACACTACTGGTAACTGGTAATCTATCTACCCATGGTGGTCAACTCTCTCTGTACTGGACACCTCCTTATACTGGGCACTTTTCTCAAGTCCCAACGGTGCCCACTGTATAGACATTTTACTGTAAAGCTTATGTTATTTTAGTGTCTGATTTGTCCACCAGATGGCACTTCGCTCCACATGTTACCATAGCTTATTTGTGCAATTCCTGTAAAGGGTATTGTTGCAAGTTCCAAGACAACAGACAACAATGTGCGAGTCCTTAACTCTATGTCCTCAGTGACCTTGGGACAGAACATCAAGGTCACCGCGATTATGTAATACATTTTGACCATGGGCCTGGTGCTGTGCTGACATCGCCATTGATGTCCAAGCTTCACCCTGCCATTACAAAATCATCTCTTTCAACTTTACAGGTATGGTGACCTCACAAACATAGGTCAAGGTCACTGATATTACATAACATTCTAGCATTGGACATGGTCTATATATATTCTATAAATTTGGCAAGTCTAATCTAATTACTTTTCCAAATATGGACTTTTATATCTTAAAACACAATTTGGCTCAAAATTTCAGTCAAAGTATAGGAGGTGCCACTACTATCATTAGCAACTTTTTTTTTTTTTTGACATCCTCCACAATCCCACTAAGTTTGGCAAAGATCCGCTAAAAATTAAAGATGTTAGAGTATTGACAAGATGTTCATATTTTGACCCCTATATTGCATATTATTTTATGAGTTGGTGACTCTTTCAAGATTACCGTAATCTTATTGGTTACGACGGTGCACGTGGCAAAGCTGAAAATAGTTTAATGACTTGAGATGGAGTGCCCAAGTCAGCGGAATCGTAATAGTGATTTGTGGGCGTGGCCAAGTCATGCCATCTGGCGATAAACTTGGAACTAGACATTACGATTCCAATGACTTGGCCACGCCCACAAATCACTATTACGATTCCGCTGACTTGGGCACTCCATCTCAAGTCATTAAACTATTTTCAGCTTTGCCACGTGCAAAAATATTAAAACTGGACGTTGTCTTTTTTTACTTTATAATGTAATTTCTAAAATAAAGCAGTATTAGATATTTGCTTCCTTTCGATGTAACTCATAAAATAAAACAATTATGGACTTTTGATTCATTCACTGGTTAGTTTTATGGACCTGAAAGAAGAATACTGACCTCGGCCTTCGGCCTCGGTCAGTATTTTTCTTTCAGGTCCATAAAACTAACCAGTGATCTCAGCAAAAGTCCATAATTGTATAATATTGTAGGTGCTGCCATCAATATCGGAATGGACCTTCATTTTCATACAGCCTAAAAGTCCTGAAAGTTATATTGGGCTAACCTGAAAACTGTGGATGGTACTGCGGTAATAAGATCACATTTTGACCTGTTTATTACATAATAGTATAGCTGGCACCACCAACATTTATGTTGACAAAGATTTTCATACACTTTATAACTTCTCTATGTTATATGGGCCTAACTCAAAAATTGTGGGATGCAGAACATTCAAAAGATGACCCCTATATTCAAACTGGCCATTTGACCTTGACCTTCAACTAGCATGAAAAAAAAATTGTTAGTGTTCAAAATATGTGCCAGCTTTGTTTACATGGTCAGTTTGTTCAAATCAGGTAATAGCTTTTTGAGTTATTGAAGAAAAACAATGAATCTGGGCAAGCAACAAACTCCATAATTACTGGGTCATGGTGATCCAAAAAGTAGGTCACCAAGTACAGTTTTATGTACAATATAATCAAGTGCAATTTGATCTGGAGGCTCAATTCTTTTTGCCATTTATGTCAAAGCTACATCCTGATATTATGAAATCACCTCTTTCAACTTTACAGGCATGGTGACATCACAAAAGTATGTCAAGGTCACTGCATACTGTTCTAGCATTGGACATGGTCTATATATCCTATTAATTTGGCAAGTCCAATCTAATTACATTTCCAACTATGGAATTTTTATATATCTTACAACCCTTTTCTCCCGGTAAGTTTATAATGGAATCCTTTATTCAGGGTAAGTTTAAATTTGAATTTTGCTATTTTTAAATACACATTTGTGCATATACATGTGCATATAAATTCTCTAAGTCTTGCTATTATAAGCAAGTATGGGTTCATACATTATGTATTTGTGTACTAACTGATATTTCATATTCATACATTCTTTAAATTCAAGTGGGCTGCCTAACCAAATACAAGGTAGGGCAAGCAGATGTACGCTGTCAAATAAAAAAAGCATGTCTGAGAATTTAAGACTGCAAAACATGGTTGATAGTTTCCTGCTGATGACCTGTTCATATATAATTCATTTGGCTGTTGAAGCCTTGAATTTTCAAAATTTTGAATTGAACAGGATAATATGTTAATGACTTTATAGTTTTAGACATATCTATAGACAATGACTGGATTGGCTATATATAGAGCATAGAGAGATTGAAATGTGATTTAATTTTGGGGGGGTTCAGAACGCCAAGGATGATATTGCACTGTTGCTCCTGTTTGTTTTACATGATATACAATGGTACATGCAGAGTGCTTACCTTGCCTTCCATTTTACCCCATAGGTCCCATAGTGCATTGACGAGTGCTGCTAGAGCCAGGTGACTCACACCCTTCTCTGGGCCCAGCTGCAACAAACAGAAACTGTTAAGCCATTCAACCTCTTGAATTAGGACTGAGCCAACAGCTTTCTTTGGGATATGTAAAGCGGAACTAGTAAGGAAAGCTGCTGGCCTGCAATATGTAGTCTTCATAGTTTTAGTCTCATTTGAAATTCTCAGGCTTAATGGTTGTTATCCACAAGAGTTTGGCTAAAAACTTTGCAGCAAATGACCGTCGATGTGCAGCTGGATTAACCTGCCCTATAAGACCCCCCCCCCAAAAAAAAGCCTGTGTTTGGGGTTTCCCTACCGACCCTTGCCCAAACCCCCCTACCCTAAAACTTTTTATTGATTTTCAAAAAAAAAAAAAAAAAATCTAGGCAGATTTTCTTCATGAAATGCACAATTTATCCATTTTAAGTCACTTTTCTTCTGTTTTCAGAGCAAAAATTAAAAAAAAAAAAAAAAAAAAAGCCTACCTACCTACCCTATTTGTTTTTGGCATGTAACCTCAAACACACTATTTATTTACTTTGGCCTAACTATATATCAAATAAGAACAACAACAACAACAACAACAACAACAACAACAACAAAAAAGAAGTACAGAGTCACCTGCTTGAGGCGTTAATGATTTTTCTTCATCTAGTGTTATTGAAAAGAAACTTGAATAAGAATTGTAGAACAGCTCTATCAAAATAGCATGCACCAGGTCAACATCTTTTTATATGTGGAGGGGTAGAGTGCAGAGTGCTTTACCCTCCCAGAGGACAGCCGACATTGACTCAGTTTTAATAGGACAGGTCAGAATTAGCACTTTTATAATTATGTACTTGGCTGAATACACAAAAATTCTTGCGGGCCAGAGGTGTGTATTCCCATAAGATTCTATGTTCAAGTAATATTCAATATGTTGAATTGGTTTGCAGCAAAAGTTATCAAATTTACAAGATTGTTTTAACTATTAATATAACCATAAAATTGCCACAAGAAATTTGGTGTTTCTGGGTAGAATAGTTTTAAAGTTACATAGGTGCAAATTAAACTAGAAACTGATGGAATTACACATACATGTACCTAGCCCATCTGCTTACAGAGCCCTGTACTGAGAACCCACATGAACCAGTTGAACCTACCTATTCAAGGGGAACAAGATTAAAGGTAAAAAGGGTTAATCTGAAGAACAATATTCTTCAGAATCTCCAAATATGGCTGTAGCAAGTGACGTGTACTTTGCTTGATTGTCAATGTTGATAACTTAAAGTTAGTTTTCATTTATACTGAACCCCAATGAAAAGTATCCACATAAAAGAATTAACACATTAATTTTGTAAGTTACTAAGTACTGTGTGTGCATATATGCATGGTTTGGAGCCTACATCAGGGTCATTCAGGACAACTTTTTAACTTTTGCAGGGTTGTTACATAATGCATGTGACTTTTGTGCACCGAATATGGCTTCTGACCACCACTCCTATTGGATGGCTAAAATGACCTGATGTTTTCAGTGGCTTTAAAAAGGGATGTTCAGCCAAGAAAAAAGCCAGTGGTCTCAGGTGTGTTGAGGCGATCATGCCGCGTCTGAGCCAAGGTCAAAGACACCATGCTTTGGGGCTTGCAGAGAGTGGAGTCCCAATCAGTCAAATCGCACAAAGAATGGGGTGTACTCGGCGCACCATCCAACGACTAATTGAACGGCAACAAGAAACTGGATCCGTAGATGATCGGCCTAGGCCTGGCCGAGAAAGAGTGACAACACCTGGCCAAGACCGTCACATCCGGCTGATGCACCTGCGAGACCGTTTCCGTACAGCAGCCCAAACAGCCCGTGAGACTCAAGGGGTGAATCACCGTCCTGTCAGTAGTTCTACTGTGCAGAGGCGACTGAGGAGCAGTGGCCTAACAGCCAGAAGACCTTACAGGGGTAACCTGCTGACCCAACCCAGAAGAGAAAGACGACTGCAGTGGTGTAGAGCACACTCCAGGTGGACTCGCCAGCAGTGGAATACCGTCCTTTTTACTGACGAGTCCCGTTTTTGTGTCAGCAGAGCAGATGGCAGAGAACGTGTGTGGCGCCGCACTAGGGAGAGATATGCAGATGCCTGTGTCCGTCAGGCAGATCGATGGGGTGGACCCTCTGTCATGGTGTGAGCAGGCATCAGCAACCGCTACCGGACACCCCTAGTGGTCATTCAAGGGATCCTCAATGCTAGGCGGTACATTGATGAGGTGCTGGAGCCGCACATGGTCCCATTTATGGAGCAGCATCAAGATCTGGCGATCTTTCAGCAGGACAATGCACGTGCACACTCTGCAAGATTAACAATGAACTTTCTCAATGAGAACAACATCAATGTCATGGAATGGCCAGCGATCTGAGCCCTATTGAACATTTGTGGGATCAGTTAGGCCAAGGTATTCAACGGAGGACACCTAGGCCTACTACCCGAAACCAGCTGATCCAAGCTCTGCAGGAAGAATGGAATAATGTTCCCCAACACAGAATTCAAACCCTGGTCAGCAGTATGCGCCGCAGATGTATAGCATGTGTTGATGCTCGAGGTGGCCACATCCCATATTGAACAGAAAAATTTGTGTGACTTTCAATTAGGGCAGTTAATGACATTTTTTGCCTGTAAGTGACGTTAATGTCGGTAGAGCGTGACATTATTTTTACGCCAGAAAAGTGAATGCTTTGTTAAGTTCTAAGCACGTCTAGGTATGAAATGTTTCAAGTATAAACAATAAAATACTTCAACATTGGCATGTGGATACTTTTCATTGGGGTTCAGTATACATCCATGATAACCCTTTAGACTCCATTACCAAAAACATTGACTGAAAACCCACAACTTAAATGAGAGGCTTTAAGGTCCAGGTTTAATATCTGTATTGAGTCACTGGAATTAACAACATGTGCAGTTTAGTATCTGGAACAAGTTAAATTCATGCAGTGAAAATTGCACATATAACCTGCCTATTTTGGAAAATTTTGAAATTAAATCATATAAAAGTTGTCATGGAATCCCTTTCTTTACAAAACCATATCATTTTGCACATTAATATTTCAGAACTATTCCATAGCTCTATGCAAGCTTGCTGCTGCAGAGATAAAGGGTGAAAAGTGTTGTGGGTGATATCAGAATGTGCTTGCAGACCTATCTGCTGCTATTTTATGCTGATTTTGAAATTGCAAAGAGGACAGGATTATTTAAAATGCTGTTTAGTGTATGTTGGTTCTAAACATTAAAAGTGCTTCAAGATGACCCTCAAAAGAGATAAAAGGAGATTTACCTTTCTTTCTTTTTTTTTTTAAAGAGGGAAATCTAACATGCTTGGTAATGCTACCGTACCTATAAATTATACCTTGGATCATGTCTTCCTTTGTCTGTCTAAGAAAGCTTTGCAAAGGACTATACCTTATCCAATTTTAAAATGCTGTCATAACTTGACAGCTATATGATGTAATGCGGTGTAAATCTGTGTGAATTGACATTGCATGCTCATGTAGTCTTACTGTTATAAAATTTAGAAAGTGCCAAACTTAACAAGGTCTGGATCACATGCAGGTGCAAATTCTTAACAGATGTTAAAGATATGCCTGACTCTAAAAATGTGACTGCAAGACACAAGAAATTAGGCTCTCAAACTGGGATTTACACATACAATGTACATGCATGTAAATTTAAGACAGGTCGGGCTATGTGTTTGGTATCCTGCTTGGTGTCATCTCATTCAAAACTGTTTAACTGACAAGGCAGATTCAAAGACTTATGGGATGCCCCTCATACCTGTATCTGACCTAGGTAAAAATAAAACAGCTGCAAAAGGTGATAAAACACCACTGACTAAAAGTAGATAAACTGATGGCGTATTATGCACACCTCTTTATCAGTGAAGGTTAACAGTCTTTATCAGAACAGGTGGCTGTATGCTCATCATAATTTTTTGTACATCCTTCAAGTTGGTGTCATTACCTACATTGACCTTTAGTCTGTAGCACACAGTATTGTACTACAGTGGTACCTGCTATTTAAGACCACCCTTAAAGCCAGACAAAAGTGGTCACATATGGCAGGTGGTCTTTCACTGCAGGTAAGCTTACAAAGAAATTAAAGGCCACTGTCTTATAATGGCGGTCTTAAAAACTAGTACGGTCTTTCACGAGAGGTGGTCTTTAGAGCAGGTACCACTGTAAAAGTATATAGGCCAGAATACCATTTTGCCAAGTGTGGAACTCAATTGGCACATTGAAATACATATGCATCCTACATAATATTCTCCATGGCAACATCTGCCCCTTGCATGTAAAAATATGTTGCAATGAGAAAAAAAAGCATCAACGAAGCTTAAAAAGCAGACAGTCATCTGTAAGGCTGCATGAGTTTGTGATCCCTTGATCTCAATATATCATGAGATGTAACAAGAAGACTGTGACAGTTCTGAGCTCATCTGACCTCTAACCTTGGATGCACAAATTCAAGTGCTCCTGTAACCTGTAAAATCAGTCATCTTTCTGTAAGACCATCATCATGTGCAAATATATACATGTCCTGGCTCATAACTTTGCGTGTGACTTTTCAAAACAATGACTCAATAGTTTCAACTCACCATCACAAATTCACTTAAGTACTGTAGTAATGTGACCTAGGGAATTAGCTCAAGATCAACCATGTCCATCTCATTTTAGCTTTTATACAATGTGCAACATTAAAGCTGTAGCTGAAATAATTTTCTTGATGTCAAGAGAGCAGCATAAGTAACTACACTGCACTGTGACCTTGAATATCAATGTTACCCCTTGACACTGTCAAGCTAGCCCTTTTGGAGAAGCACCACTGTTTGAAACATTGAAGTCTTAAATCACACATTTTTTAAAATTTCTAAAAAGAGACATGATCCACGATTGCCAAGATACAGGTGTGAGCCAAAGGGTAAAGTTCACTGTTCGAGGTCACTCATGGTCAAAATTAACAGTGTTGTGTTCTTCTGTAATATAACACTTTTCATGTCATTAAAACTAACTATTTTGTTTGTAAAATAACATGTCAAACAGATTGATTCTGAGTCCAAGACTAACAATACCAAAAGAAACCCCATTGGTACTAAAAAAATTTATTTCTGTTTAATAGTAATCATGGCCCTAAGATTCATTATTACCAGGAGATGAGCCAAAATGTCAGATTTCCTTTACACTATATGTAACCCTTAGTCTGTTAAGGGATGCACAAATATTATTTAAAAATCCAAAAACTATTAAAGGCAACTGGTTTCAAATAAGCACCAGGTCCATCTCAATGATCATCCCTTGCTAAAATTTGGTGAAGCTGTGGTCTATAATTCTTGAGATACAATGGTTATGTTGTCCCCTTGGGCACCACTTACACAACCTTAAAACATTCATAAAAAGGATGAAAATTACCAAATAAAGCTGGTCTCAGAATCAAATATCCCTGATAAAAAATTTGTCAAGCTGCAATCAATCCTTCTTGAGGTGTTATGATAACATACCGGTAGTCCCCTTGGACTCGACTCAAAGAGCCTTCTTATAAATACTTGAGACATAGATCTTACATTAAAAATTAACAGATTCTCCAGGGCAATATATACTTAAATGAAACATTCATGACAAGTACAAAAATGTCTAGAGGAATTTTGTTTTCAAATGGTTCCTGATCCATTCTTCCATACTGGGACAAAACTTTGGTAAAAAGTGGTTGGTTAGACAGGGTATTTTTTTTTTATTAGGGTTCATTATGCTGGACACAAAACAAGCTCCAGGCTTACTGACATAGTACCCTAAATTCTCTATTAAATACAAGACGCATCTGTATTAGAAAATGCACCCTGACTTTTGGACATCTGTAAGGTTTTAATCTCCGTCAGTTTGTTCAGCAGAAAAGCCCTAGTAGAAGATGCTCCCCGACTTCAGGCTGCTAATTTAAAGTTCTAAATCAAAATTAAAAGTTCCCGCCTGAGTTTCACATGACTGACTTGCCGATCACTTTTTAGATCATTTAATCAATATCACAGAAGTAAGTGATTACCTTTTTTTTCTGTCTGTGGCACTTTTATCAACTTATCAATAAAAAGTAGGTATATTAAAATGCAACCCTTCTATTATTACTTGACCTTATGTATTCTCAGTACATGTATGTCTCCTCATGAAGCTACCATAATAGCTCATCAGGTCATGGTACAGGGACAACTCTCTGTAAAAAGATGCACCCTAACTTCTTCGTCATCGATTTGGTAAACAATAAAATGTATTCTAAGACAAGTTGCGGCTTCAATTAGAGAATTTATGGTAATTTCCTATTTGCCTAGTGTCAGTCAACTTGATCTATCACCACAGCAACTGACAAGAAATGAGTTCATTTTTTCTACATCATAGGTCCCTTGCATCACATACAAATTCATGAGTTGGTTAATCTGAGTTTTATGAAAGCAGGATCAATAAAATTTACAGGCTCAGGATTAGGGAGTTTCATCCACATTTCTGGGTCAATATCAGTACCTTATTCTACAAGAATACTGTCACTGCATTTTGTCGCCCAGAGCTGTCACTGGTGCATCATATTCCATTTATCTAGCTATTTCATTTCAAAATGTACATGATTGGCAAAATGGTGTTATTTTTGTCCATTGAGTGAAGTAAATGTATCTTACCCATCTTAGTTGGGGATCAGTGCACAGCTTCATCCAAAAGTCACCAAAATTGTTGAAGATATCCTCTAGTTTCTGGCCGACAACCATATGGACCAGACTGTCAACTGCCTTGCACACTATGAAACAGGACAACATGTACAATTTAAAACCATGATTGTGAATTAATACATGTGTACCAACCATGTACATACATGTACATGCATGAACCATACCATATTTCATGTATGTACACTGTACGTGTATAGTGAATCCTAGCTGTTTTGAGATACCACTGTGAGGAAAGACCACCTGCCTTTTCAGACCATGTTTACCATGTCCCTTTTGTTGTCATCTTTTCCATGTTGCTGCACCTCTATTGAGAGACCACCTGCCATATGTGACCACTTTTGGGCCTGCCCTAGGGGCAGTCTCTCAAAACAGGTTTTTTTTTAGTGTATAATAATCTGGTAAAGGTCCAGGTCAGTGGTTTTGGCATTGCCTGGCAAGTCATGTTTCATTGCTAATGGCAGCAGCTGGAACCTAGTTATTAACTCTTTCTCCCTTAAACAGCCAAAACCAGCTGATGGTCACATGTTGTCGACTTCAATATTTTTTACTTAAAATCTTTCTATCAGAGCAGAAAAATGATCTGAATGAGAATGGCCCATACAAAAAAGTGTGGGTAACCCATGGTTCACCCATTATTGAACCATGGGCAGCCCACTATGCTGGTTTTAATTTCTGATTTGTGTAATGGGCTACAGTTTGCCCAGTATTCATCCACTGCTTGCCCATTATTGATGGCCTGACCAGTGGACGAGCAATGAGCTACTGTGCACCTTGGGCAATGGGTCAACACTGGGCCATGTGGACTTCAAAATTTTCAACAGTGGGTGAACAATTGGCAACACAAACTTCATTAAGAGTATGATATTTTGGTACTGGGCAAACAGTGGGCTACATGGAAAAAACTATCCCACAATCCTTTGTGTGGTGTCATGTGACTTTCTGGAGGGAACTATAGTTTTATTGTAGCCATTTTGGCAACATGTCTGAATACGGTGTATGTATTAGTTCACCAAGCAGGGAAACCCCAGCGGAGATTCCGATGTCAGAGCCAGGCGCGCACAGGTTTCTGGGTAATTTGCGGGCCACTCAGTCTTACCGCACATGCTACAGCGCTAATGAATATGGCAAGTAACGAGGAGTGAAACAGGAACCATGATTTCTTCAAAGAAAACAGAATGTAGGGTGGCTGAAAAAGTGTTTGAAAGACAATGGAATATCAGTGGATGGAAGGAATAAAGCGGCACTTTTATTTTTGATATTTGTCAGTTTGACGTTTCTTCCTGGTATCTACATTACAGCCCACTACACAACAGTCAGTGGTGGTTTACCATGATAATTTGCCTTGTCACTCAACGTTCTAAATATCAATGCTTTCCATACTCCCTCCGCCAACAATCTACAATGGTAAACTTCTATACACCTCCTGTATTTGGTCCATTTCCTGCTTTTCTGTTCATGTTGACATGAACAAGATTAGCGTCCGCCATCATGCATTATCGTAAGCACTTTTGAGAAGGTGCACAGCACGCCATCTGGTAGCAAAGAATCAGCCCGCATACCTCGCTATTATAATGGGATAATGGTTTTCTCTCTTGGATAACTTATGCATAGACCGTATTGTGGCTTTTGATATAGTGAATTACAAAAATTCACTTATCATTAGTCTGAACAAACCATGCCAGCTAAGAAGACCAGACAAGGTACATCATTGTGCATGTACTGGACAGACAACACTTCGGAATGCAAATTTTCTACAGATCTGATTCTTTTGGGTGGAATAATAGGTATATACAACTGAGCTAAATTTCTGTTACATTCATGCAAACATCAGTTTTCAAACTGTAGTAGAATGAAGGACTACATTGTATATTCATGCAGCTCAAGGCATTTTTTTCCCAACGGAAAGCTATGAATAAACTAGAAAAGCGCAAGTACATGTACTCCGTAGTTCTAAATTTCCTTACGGCCAGTAATGAAAACATGTGCTGCGTAAACAAAGGAATGTTTCTATTGATATTGTTATACCATACGTCAAGTATTCAAGCAACAGAACTAAGTAATCTGTATAGATGGAAAAGATCACTTCTTTGCTGAACGCAGCTTTTCCTCTCTGAATGGGACTTATTGTTTTTCAAACAGCCAATGGTTTCAATTTCAAGCCCGATTTTGTTTTTTAGCATTCTGATATAATTATTTTAATGTGGGCATTCAGAATATGTATCTGTTGGTGTGGAGGCGGTTGTTTTAGATGTAGGTAACAGAATATTTTGAAAAGTCTGGATAAAAATCAAAAGGGCATTGTGCATATTTTTCACCTGAACACTGTCGCACCAGAGGAAAGTACCAACATTCAAATTAAATAATGTATAATGGCCATCTTCTACCAAGAGCACTTCTTTCTCAAAACAAACCACAGAAGCCGGAGAACATGACGCTGAAGTGAATTCTTTTTGTATCTATTAATATATATACATGTATAAGCGATAAGTGTTATTACATGTATTATTATTCAATTTGCCATGAACAGGTGACTTTTTTCACAGGAAACATATCAGGCCAACTAGAATCTATCATTTAAAGTAGCACCTAGAGCAAGGTTTTTGAGCACATGTTAATAATGTACATAATATATACTGTTTAATTATGCATCTGATACAGTTATGAAACATTTGTCTCACCATATTTATCAAGTAGGTAAACCTAACGGTAAATAAAGTATTGTTATCTTTATATTTATGAAACAAAGGGACCTGATTTGAGTGTCTAGACTTAATTATTTTTTGTATTTTTTGTGACTGAGTTTGCTATACAGGATGTTGCACATTACTTTATCTGTTGATTTTTATGTCTGTAAAATATTGTTGCAGGTGCTGTGCTACAGAGACAGGACACGGCACAAACCGACATCTTTTATGCCATGTCCAAATGACTCAAATATGCACCAGAACGGCGTGGAGGCAGTGGCAAGAAGACAACAGAACAGGACTGTGCAGAGGCTGCATAATTATGTAACCAGATACAGATATATACATGTATATGTGCATGTATCATCCTGAATAAAAGAATGTAAAACAGGTCCCAGTCTACAGGTTTTTTAAAAAATATATTTTTAAGTTGGAATTTCTCAAATATCAACTTGAAGTAATGAATTGCTCACATAGGTAGTGTATCCACATTGAAACTGGATATTGGATCACTTTGAGTGTTCAACGTTAATCCAATTTTCAGATTCAATCAATATTCAACCCCCTTCCAACATTGAATTATTAGTTGAATCCACGTTGAAAGACCGTTGGGACAACATTGAAATAACGTTGAAATCTGCTATGCAACCAACATTCAACCTGATTTCAACATTGAGTTTTGTTCTTGAAACTATGTTGAAAAAACGTTGAAATCTGGTGTTGAATTAACGTTGAAACCTGACGTTGAATAGACGTTGGCTTTTCAACATTGATCCAATTTTCAAATTCAACCATTCTTCAACGTTGAAGCCTGACGTAGAATCAACATTGATTCAACATTTTTTTACCTGCTGGGTTACTGCATTCGGTACACCAATTCTCAATGTATAAGCTTACATGGAGGTACATTTTACAAATGCATGGCATTCATTCATTGACCCACATCTGTAGCCCATTTGTTGCCCATTTTACTGGGCGAACAGTGGGTTAACCACCGTTCCCCTGTTATCTAATTTACATGTATCCTACAACTGTAGCAAATTCGTTGTCCATTTCACTGGGTGAACAGTGGGTTACCCAGTGTCGGACCACTATCTTATTTGCATGGTAAAATGCCCATTTCTGTCCATGGGTTACCCACTTCTTTGTGTGTGTGTGGGGGGGGGGGATCTGAAGGGCTTAAATTGCTTTAATTTCGCTGTACTCTTACTTCCGCTTATGGCACAAACCGTGAAAATAAAAAACATAGTGAAATAGTATTTAAATATTGTTTGAATGGGAATTATTTCCAAAACAGTTATTAAAACTAGACATACCTTCAACACAAAGCATTGACTGAAGGGGTCCGCTATTTGCTCACATTAAGTCATGGTGGCACCAATATCTAAACAGTTAGTCTTGCCAGGTAAGATAAGCATATCGGCAAATTTGAGCAAAGTACATGGAAGCATTCTGTAGATATTGCAGCAACGAGAATGTGCACATCCGGACGGACAAACAACCCAAAAACATAAAGAGTCCCCCCATGGGGTGGAGCCTTAATTATTCCTATCCAACTTTAATTACAGCATAATACATGGAGGCCTTCTGGAGATATCATGGTAATGAGCCCAAACAAACATCTAATTAAGCTGCCATTTGCTCAAATTAGGTCACGGTGACACCAAAATGTAATCAGTTCATATTGTCATGTAAGATAATAAATTATTATGCTGCAAAATGTGAACAAAATACATGCATTCTGGAGACATTGTGGTAACAAGCCCTAATGACCATGTAATTAGGCTGCCATTTGCTCACATTAGATCATGATGACACCAAAATCTAATCAGATTATCCTGGCATACAAGATAATCATCCCAGAAAATTTGAGCAAGAAACATGGAAGCATTCTGAAGATATTGCAGTAACATGCCCTAATGAACATATAATCAGGCTGCCATTTGTTCATATTAGGACATGGTGACACCAAAATCTAATCAGTTCATCTATGGCATGCTAGATAAGCAAACTGCCAAATTTGAGCAAAATACATTGGAGCATTCTGGAGATATTGCAGTAACGAACCCTAATGAGCATGTAATTAAGCTGCCATTTGCTCAAATTAGGTCATGGTGACTCCAAAATCTAATCAGTTCACCTTGGCGGGTAAGGTAACCATGCTTCCAAATTTGAGCAAAATACATGGAGGCATTCTGTAGATAACGCGGTAATGAGAATGTGAACATCTGGATGGACAGACGGACGTCTCTAAGTATAATACACTTATGTAGAAAAAATGATCCATATTCATAAATATCAAAGCCAACAATGACAGCAAAGAGATTCCAGACGGACAGACATCTGGATGGACGGATAAGCCCAAAACAGAAAGGGTCCGCCCTATGAGCGCACCCTTAACTACAGTGAAATGTCAAAAATATAAAAACCGTGAAAATTAACACATGCGAAATTTACAGTATTCCCATACTGGCCTACTGGAGCATTTTATTCTCCATGCCAGTGAGCTGGAAAATCTTTTATTTCCTGTTCTTTGTATTGGCCTTATTTAGGAACATAATTATTGTCTGTACACTGTACTAGGCTTTAATTATTTCCTGTACCAGTGTACTGGGATCCCCCTTTAACCCTCCTCTATAAGACCTATCAAGATACCATACCTCAGGTCAACAGCTTTCCTTGGCATGGGTTGTAAGAGTCCAACCCACGCCAAATACAAGGCAAGCTGTTGAATCAGTCTCAACTGAAGGAGGAAAGGGCTAATCTTTACAAGCTAATTCAAATATCACTCCATTAGTAGGTACACCTGATCTAAGCATTAGCTGCACTAGAAGGGAAGCTTCTGTCATTACAACTTTGAACGTGATATTCTTATCTAAATGCAGGGATAAATATACATGAAAACAATTTAAATCTATAGGTTGGTGCAAGTTCGGGTGCATTGCGCCCCAAGTGTGCCAAGGAAAGCTGTTGACTCAGAACATCAAAACATTGATACATGAAGTATCATGGAACAGGAGGGGCAATGTGGTACTGCTATTTATGACCACCCATAATTTGATTTGACCCCAATGCTAGTACATGTAATCCATGAGCCCTCCACTGTGGAGAAAAGGTAAACTTCACATTTCAACATGGGCATACTTTTGCCAATTTAACCATCAAGCTCCATTTTGAGTGACCGAACCTCCATAACATAGACGACTTATGAAGCATCATAATACAGGAAAGGCGAGAACATTTGACCACTTATGAAGATACAGTACATAGCATCCCCACTGCCAGCAAAAAGCACATGGTCTCATATTATTGCAGATGGTCTAAATGACAGGTAAATTTGTTTATTAGAGAAACAGACCCTAGTGTTATGAAAAGGTGGGCTTTGCAGCAGCTACAATATAATGAACATGAGATTTTTTTGCAGTTGATCCTCTTCCACAACATGGCCCTTCCAGATGTCTAGGTTCTGATCGAAGGAAAGAACGATCTGTGAGATTAAAAACAGCTAGCCATAGGCATGCAAGTAGCTTGTACAACAATGCATACATTTATTTTTGTCTACTATAATGTTCATTGATCACTTCTTCACATTAAACCCTAGATCAATATTGCAGTACACAGAGATGCCACTCACTTGCACAGATTTTACCTGAAATGTGATCAACATTACCTGAAACCTATGTACCGCCTCACCTTTTCATTAAATTTGAGCTGTTCTGACAGAATTAAAGTGATTTTTTGGGGGTTCAAGAAATGGCAAATTACCTGAATACAGAAAAAAAAAAAAAAAAAAAAAAAAAAAATTGAGCAAAATGACAAACAGAGAAAAAATGCCACAAACAATACAATTAAAAAGTGGTACTAGGAAATTAATTTGTTAGGAGACCTGGCACTCTCAAAATAATTCTTTAAGATGTTAATGCTCTGGTCTCAGTTTGTTTTTTCATCTTTGAATCTGAGGTCCATGAAGCTATATATACAATATTGCCCACACATTAGCTGCATTACAAAAGAAAAACCTAACTGCAGTTTTGTTCCAGACATTACTCAAGAGAAAGAAAGAAAGAAGACAGTTATATGGGCACCCATCACTGCCTGTGCATGGCTGTGCCCTGGACAGTTGATTGGGATTTTAATGTTTGTTTTGCCCCGAAGCCTGATAATCACCTCTTGCTCTCCCTGCTTATTAGAGACTAACGTTCCCTAAGTATAATCTGTACAAGCTTTGCTCGACTGTAATTACATGTCTGCAATAGTGCAGTGTCTTGTGGCTTTCTGCGGGAATTAGACACACCTACATCTACCGAGCTTTTTCCCTGAGAGACCAGATGGCATACTCCCACCTTTGATTCCAAAAAAAGGAAAGAAAATAAAAAAAAAAAAAAAAAAAAGCCACACACACACACACACACACACAAGGTTATCAGCAAGTCTGAATCCCCATACAACTCTCTTGTTTCCCAAATTTTGGCAAAATTTGAGGTCTGAATAGTGCCCCAATTGTTGGATATAATGTCCTTGAGGGGAGGTAAGGCAGGATTATACCTCCTAATCAGGAACCACAGGCAAACCGAAAAGTCTGTATGCTGTGTGTGTGTTCCCTTGTGTACAGAGTAATACACAAGGCATCCCACTCACCGTGTCAACATATCCTCATGGCTGTGGTAAAACTATATGTGTCTGTGTTCCTTATTACCTAATCTATAAGACGAACAACATTTTAACCTAGCTTCTACCTCACACTAAACATGTTTAAATACGGAGCAAAACTCACAAACACTTTTTCGTCAGCGTTCAAGACAGAAGATGTGTGGGTCTAACATCCTGAAACTGCGTAAAACGGCACAATTGTCACCCGATACAACCATAATTTACCCCGACTGATGCATCAAATGAGCCACTAGACGTCAGGTGCAGTCTAATCTGGCAGTGCACGCCCAGCCGAATTGTAAGTACGACGGGTAAATGTGGCCTTACCATTGACCCATATATTACATAATACTACAGGTGGCACCACCAACATTGATGGTGACATAGCTTTTCAAGCCCTTGATCAGTCCTAAAAGTTATATGGGTCAAACAAAAAAAGAAATTTAAGAAAGAAAAAACTGTGTGGTGCAGAGCATTCACAAGATAGCTCCTGTATTCCAACTGGCCATTTGACCCTGAGCTTCAACTCAGATTTAAAAATTGTTACTGCTCAAAATGTGTGGTCTGTGCAAATCAGGTTTTAACTTTTTGAGTTATTGAAGAAAAACAAAAAACTTGGACAAGCGCCCAAATCCATAATCATTGGGTCAAGGTGACCCAAAAAGTAGGTCACAAAAGTAAAGCTTTACGTACAATGTAATCAAGTGCAAGGTAAAGTCAGTGATATTATATAACATGTTAGCATTGGACATGGGCTATATATACTATAAATTTGGCAAGTCTAATCCAATTACTTTTCGAGATATGGAATTTTATAACTTTAAACACATTTTGGCATAAATTTTCCGCCAAATTATAGGTGGCACCACTAGTATCATAAACATGTGAGACTTTGACCTCTTCTACAATCGCACTGAATTTTATGAAGATCTATCAAACATTAAGGATGCTAGAGCAATCACAAGATTTTCACATATTGACCCATGTTTTACATAATACTGCACGTGGTGCCACCAATATCAAACTCAATCTAGATTTTCATACACTTCATATGTCCTGAATGTTATATTGAGATATCTAAAAAACTATGGACTGTATAGGGCTCGAGCATCACCATAAAAAAGTTTACGGATAGATGGACAGACATGAGTGCCTTCATGTGCTCTGTGACCTTTGGTCAGCAGAGCTAAAAATAAGCTCACATATGTTTTCAATCAGTCCACAGACATTTTCATCAGTAAAATCTGCTGACCAACGACTTTTGGAAAGATACAGATGTGCCTCTAACCTACAAGTGCTACAAGACCTTGTTGGAAAAAATTGCCCAGACATGATCGATGCAGATAGAGATTACAATTAAGGTGAAAAATAAGAATTAATTTTGCAGGCATGAGGGATGAAGACAGTGCTTGGGACAAGTAACCACCTACCTATCTCATTGCCTCTGCCAGCTGTGAAAGTGAAGCCATAACCACATGTATCACCCTCCGTCTGTACAGTGACATACACACACGCATAATCAGGCTCATTCTGCCAAGAAAATGCAATAGCATATTCAGAAAAGGCTCCTTTAAGTTTGACCTACCTATGTCATTGCCTCTTCCTATTGTAAACGTAATGCCATAGCCTTCTAGGTCTCCATCAGTCTTTAGGGTAACATAGACACACGAGTAGTCTGGATCATTCTAAACAAAATGCAAAAAACAGAACCATCTGATCAAGGCAAGCTACATAACCTGTATAAAAGTATATATTATGTGTGTGTTTTTGCTTCCAGAACATATGCTGTCATTATGTCACAATAGTATTTTGGGCACAATTTTTGAAAAAATGGTGGAACTTGAATACCTTTTGACCCCAAAATATGATATTTTAACACCTGTAATGATGAAATTGTATGCACTGTCCACTGCACATTTGAAAATGTTTCAATGAACATAATAAATGAAATTGCATATAGCTATACTGTCCTTGCACATTTAAAACTGCTGTAAGTACACACATATCAAAATCAGTACAAACTTTCCTATTTAAACTAATACTGCAAATAATGACTCCAGCACCCAATTTACAATTCAAAATAAACCAAAAATATAAACAGATCTTGAAAAACCATCTCGCTTTAATAACTTTATCCTGCTATGATCTCCGGATCCATCTAGCTTTAATAATTTTATTCTGCTCCTGCTATGATCTCCGGATCCATGCTTCAATTGAAATACATCAGTACAGATCGTGCTACATATTGGTTATCCAGGAAAGGGAATCTCAGTAGACTTGTTCAAGTCTCACTGGACTGTCCTCTGTATTTTATTTAAAATCAAATTCATTGCAAAATAAAATTTTAAGTAAACACACATCGTAGCCTAGACTTGCTCAAGTCTCACTGGACTGTCTTCCGTATTTTATTTAAAATCAAATTCATTGCCAAATTGAATTTTAAGTAAACACACGTCGTAGCCTTATTCTGTTACAATACAGGTAGGCCCTTCAAGTTACCTAGTTGATTGGCGTGGAGCGTGTATATAACCAGATAACATTGACTCCAGATGATTAGCGCCGGGCGGTCTGCACTGTGTTTCTTATCACACAGACAAGCGAGCGGTCATAACGCACTCCTCTTCAGAATTAAGCTGTTAATTGAGCTACTGTGTAATGAAGGATTAATTGCAGTGCACTGCATCAGGCGGAGGGCGTCCAGTGAGACTTGTAAAACTTGCCGGCTTGTCGATGCTATGAATCATTCATGAGCAGTCAAGCACATGACAGATTCAAGGCCGTCTCAAATTCCTTGTGTTGACTGTTGTTTATTTACATGCAAGCACGCACATTTTATTGTACAGAAACGTCAGTTCTTGCCCATGGCTATTTTGATTTTGCGATAAAATGAATATTTTCCTTCTACGATGATTTAAATCAATGATCGGGCCGTTGCTTGTGACAACTTGAATGATACAACTTTGCAAAACTGCGCAAAAATAGGGTGATTTCATTGTCTCTATCTCGAAGTTTTTTTGTCTCCGCGCCATGTTGTTTATATTGTAAGAATGATCAGAAACTTGTCTATTTTAACAAGAAGTTCTCCCATTGGCTGAAACAAAAGTATTTTAGCGGGAACCCCTTCAAAACTGCTTCTATTTCAAACAGATGTGTCGTTATATTAGTCAGAAACTACAGGGGCCCAGAATTGATCACATGGTGTTCGCAGTCTAATCAAAAAGTTTTTCCACTGCTGTTTTGTTTGGTAGAACTCACTGCCTCGTGTTGTGAAGTCTGGCTTGAAAGATGGGTGACATTTGTGTGAACACAAGTGACGATTATAGGCAATTTATTAAAGCAAGAAACAAAATTTAACGCTGTAAATTGATCAGAATGATAACATATACTATCACTGTCCCAGTCTTTGCGTACAACAGAGCAGAGGGTCCAATTTTTTCATGAAAAGAGAGTAAAATAAGCCAGCCGCAGGTAAACATGGCTCGGGTGAAAATACCGCTGCCGCTTGTGTTTATCATGTTGACAGTTTGTCAGTAACTGCGATAAAGTGTGTTTATGGACTATGTATTTACTGCAGCAACAAGCTCTACCACTATAATTTAATGGCAATTATAACACACAACCAATCTTTAAAAAAAAAATAAAAGAGGAACCATTGTTGGTGACGCTAACCAGGAAAAATGCGCGGACCGGTACCCATGCAATTGTATTCACACAGGTTTGATCAAATCATGATTGAGATCGATATATTTCCTTTGTTAGGGTGTAGGGCAAGAGTTTTTGTTTAAATTGACAAAAGAGCCACATAGAAATGTAGAGGTCTTACTCAACAAAACTTTAATCATGACATGGATCATTTTGCATTAATGCAAAAATAAAAAAGTTGTGGCACTGATTTGACTTCTAAGATCCCGCGAAACCCCGGATGTTGTGACGTCACTCCCACCGAATTGATGGTAGTCCAGAGTGGGCTTGTGCAAGTTTGACAAGTCCCTGGTGTCGGCAGCCGGAGGGAGACGGTCAGCTTTGTCTCACTTGAGTGGCCAGTGACTAGCCATGCATTCATCGAAGACCACTTTCAACTCAGCCTTGTCGCAATGATTATGGGATTAGAACTGGCAAGGACTTAATAGCTGCTACTGTTGAAACCGACACGGCGGCAGTGTCGACCAGTTTAAAACAAAAAAAAGCTAAGAAACTTATATATTCCAAAGGTCACAAAATCTAGCCCTTTTTCAACACATGGAAAAATAAAATAACTTGAACACTTATCGTGGTCCCATTTGCAATAATGCAGTTTCATTTGTTGATATGCTGTTAAATGTTTTCCTTAATATTTTGCATGGCATGTATCACTGGCCTACATGGCAGTTCATACTGGTTTCCTTAAATCTATTACTGTGTTGTAAGTGCCCCCCCCCCACCCCCACCCCCTTGCAATTTTTCTGGTACCAAAGTTCTGAAACATTTGAAAATCATCTATATTTTATGATGATTTACCAGTTGATACACCTAAAATGTTCAAGCCCTGGTCTAAAATTGGAGCTCTTTCAATTCAATTTCGAAAGTGCCCTAGACACTTAAAGGGATAATATGGTAGGTGTTTACTTTGTATTACTTTGTATATTACAGTTTCCACTTTATTTGGAGACAATTCCAGAAGTCAGGATGCTCAATTGTCTGCATAGCTTACTCATTGGGTTGCTGGTTTTGATGGTTAATTGGTCAGCAAAGATACCAGCCAAAGTCAGTTCTGAGCTAAGGCATTCTTTTACTGAAGATTAGACACAAATCTTCATAAATTATGCCAACCAAGGTGTTTAAGGCATGTCTTAGCCTTCTTGTGTTGGCCCAGCATGGTGATTTACATGCATGCAATGTACCAGCTTTTAACATAAGTGACAAACAATCTGCAACTGACCCTTTTGTCTGGTTATGGCTCACAGAAAAAGCACATGTTCAGTAGTGGAAGATTCATTTGTGGCTTTGGGACCGAAAAAGTGTCCGGTGTTCAGAAGTGAGAGCTAGGTGTTCTGTAGTGAGAGGTTATATTTATGTACATCCAGAAACACCTAACTTCCTATTAAGAAATATGAAAACTGGGTAAGACCAGTGACGGAAAACGTCCTGTCTGTGAGAGTCCCGACCGGTTTCGTTTGTACTCCAAACTCATCAGGGGATAACTGACAACACTGCACTGTTACGTTGCTTATATAGTAAACGGTAACGTTGCTACGGATCTGTAGACAACGTCATGTTAAGTGATGCCAAGGCATCAGAAAGATCCACCAGTCTAACTGCCAGGACTGGCATGTTAGTAAGACGTGCAAAACATTGTCACGTCACTATAGATCTCACGTACCCTGCACGGGTGACATATGGTTGACACCCCTGTGTCAGCCCAGAAAAGGTCAACATCTGAAGCTCAAGCTGTCAGATTAGAGACTGATTATCCATAATCATTATATCCCTATGGTATTGTACAATTCCTATTAAGAAACATGTAAACAGCTGAAAAAGGACTACAAGACAACTGTAACATGACGAAGTTGCTGTGAAGCGTACCCAAGCTGCCTCCAGCTGTGCTTACCAACTCCAAAAAACCGCTCTGTATGTGCATGCCTATAAAATCGACCATGCACTTTGCACGTGATCATCATTTGTGGCTTTAGGACTAAGAGGAATTTCAGTGTTTGCTGTTCAGAAGTGAGATGTGTTCCGTAGTGACAGTTTATGCACATGCAGGAACAGCCAAGTGCCTATTAAAAAATATGTAAACATTTGAGACTGTAAAAAGTGTTCAGAAGTAAGAGGTACGTGTTTGCTAGTTGGAGGTGTTCGGTAGTGGAGGTTTTACTGCATACAATGTACATGTATGGGGCTGCATACAAGCCAAGGCCAAAATTCCTGTCAATGAATGAATGAATCATGGATTTATTTGGTCTAATGTTACACACAAGATAAATATTAATACATTGTTTTAAGACCTGGGAGACCCTGCATTAAGACTCCCAATGAGTTGCTGCTTCGTCTGAATGAAAATTATCTGTTAAACTGCCACATAACTATAATGCACAGATGGTTGTGCTCACACAATGAAATATTAATACCAATTTTCAATTGTTATTAACAATGTCACTTTCTAATAAAAAAAATGTGATAAAACAATTATATCAAGATACATTACTTACCGGTATTGTAATGGCAGATATGACAATTACCAACATTGCAGGTAGATTTGTAGTTGTCAATACAAACTTTTTGTGCAAAAAATTGCAAAAGCTTCACAAGAATGGGTATATTTATTTTGTTGATAAATCTGGTACATACTTCTTATTTATTAAACCAGGAATTCTATGCCTAATATATTTAATTGACTTGTTTTAATATTAGTGTAGGAAATTGGTGTAGCGCTTGAAAAAGGACATCATGAATTGTTTCATCATATCTTCCAGGCATTAACGAGTTTCTTCTGGGTTCCTCATTATCTGGAATTTGGACATACATAGAATTTCTAAAGTAAATTGGTAATATGTCTTTTGTGTGCTCATAAAGAAAATTCAGACAAGATAAATTGCAAAAATCATTAAATTTTACTGGTTTAAATTAAAAACAAGAGGACTGTGACAGTCCTGTGCTCAGCTTACATGTACATATAACTTTGCGATTTTTTAAGGTTTTCCCCCAAAACGAACAAAGAAATTCATAAAAAATCCAAAAATTAATGGAGTTTGTCCATTTCAGCAAATCTGCTAGACACCCATCCAAGATACACTGCCACCAAGTATAAAGTCAATCTGACAGACGCTTTCAGAGAAGAAGTCAAAAACTGTGAATTAGCATTAGACTGCCCACTGACTTGCACAGTAAGGCCAGCCTTAAAAATATTCTTGTTTCCAGTAACACAAATTTTGTGAAGTCAAGAGTAGGGAGGAAATATTTTTTTTTACACTCCTGATAAAACACAGGAGGGAAGGAGGAATTTTTTTTTTTAGCCTGCTGACAAAAACCATGAGGGACACTCGGCATTATTTTTTTCTCACAGTGTTCACATTCAACCTCCTGTGGGTAAAGATTTGGGTACATTTACAGTATCCATGTCTTTGGAGACCAAGGGCAGGTCTCTTGTTAGAGCATGGAGGAATAAACTAGAGTTTATTCCTCCATGGTTAGAGTAAAGAAACATGGAAAAGACAGCAAAATGTTGTCAAATGTGGTCTCGAACATCAGAGACATTGTCAAACTCGCCGTCTTCAAGACCGTCACTGCCATCACCGGGCCAAAATTGTTGGAGTATCTGTTTGAATGTAGAAGCTCTATTCACTCTAATTAGCTTGTTTCTCAGTTTACATTTGGTAGTTCTGCTGTTTTCTATGACCGTCATCACGGTCATGCAGAAAACAGTTGTTGCGGGCGTTGCGTCTTCTTGCATTGCCGCCATTTTCCCACGTTTTCTGGGACAGGGGATCATTCGTTAAATATTTCAGGTTCGCATTTTCATCAATAGATGGCGCCGACAACCGCATCAATATTCTTTTTTTTGGCTTGCATAGAAATTACAACCCCACTTTTGGTACCGTTTTCAGCCCATACGGCCGCGTTACCGGTAACAAGAATATTTTTACGGCTGGCCTAATCAAAAGGAAAGGTGAATTTACCAACAAGTTCCTGAATTGAAAATATTGTAAAAAATCAGGAATCCATAGCATTGCCACCTTGTAAAATAATTTTGTTTGATCCTTCCACCAAAACATATCCACCAAGTTTAAGCCTAATCTGAGTGATGGTTCTGGGAAGGAGTCCAAAATAGCAGTAACACACAAAAAAATAAGAAAAAAAATATAAAAAACAAATTGCAGCACCACCTCTTGCACACATTCAGAACTAGGAGTCCCTAGGAGTGTTCCTGTGTGATATTAATGCAATTGGGTGAGTGGTTTCAGAGAAGATTTTTTTTAATTTAAAAAAAAAAAAAAAAAAAAATCAAACAGAATCCAAAAATCAAAGGAGCGTGACCACTTCAACACATCTGCTAGAGACTCGCCCAAGGTACATTGCCATCAAGTTTGAAGTCAATCTGACTGACAGTTTCGCAGAAAAAGTAAAAAAAATGTGAATTAGCATTAGAATGCCCATTGACTAAACATAATAATCAATAGCAAAGGTGCATTTACTGATAAGTACCCAAATCGAAAAAATCGTTAAAAACCTTAATCCACAGCATTGCCTTCTAGTGAACACCTTTGTTTGACCCTTCCACAAGGAACATATCCACCAAGTTCCAGTCTAATCTGAGAGACGGTTCTGGAGAAGAAGTCAGAAATAGCCATAACAAGCAAAAAATCATATAAAATTAGAAAAAAATCTCAGCGCCACCTGGTGAACAAGTTCAGAACTATGAGTCCCTAGCAGTGTTCCCATCTAATATCAAAGCAATTTGGTGAGTGGTTTCAGAGAAGAAGATTTTTTTAAGATTTGCCCAAAGAAAGAACAAAAAAATCACAAAAAAATCCAAAAATCACTGGGGCATAACCAATTGAACAAATTTGGTCGAGTCCCACCCAAGGTACATTGCCACCATGTTTGAAGTGAATCTGGCTGACAATTTTGGAGAAGTCGATGGTTGAAGACGGATGAAGGACTATAGATAGGCTCTGCTATTGACAAGTCAGCTGAGCTATAAAAAGACAATTAACAGGGCAAGGCCAAAAATGACTGAAAACCTTCCAACCGCTGACACAAAAGCCTGACCAGTTTTGCCAGTTGTGTGGCTCATCAGAGGCAAGTTTACCGGTTGTGCATGCATGCTTTAAACAGTGGGTGTGACATACATGTGACTTATGTCTAGGTGCAGTATGTTCATACATGCACGTGACATAACAAAGCAAAAAGTCAGGTGTGGCGTAATTGCAATGTAGGAACCCTTGACAATGAGGCCAGTAAAGATCTTGCCACTGCTGTGGCATTCATTGTACCAGATGGACCCCAGCCACCTTCATGAACTTTTATTAGCCAGAATGGATATGGTGTCTCATGACAGCCTACCTTCTTAAGTGGGGGAAATATGGATGTGTGTGCAACTAAGTATACTCTCACTGCCTTCTTCTGCAGTTTTATTAGTCTGTTGCGTGAATAAAATCCCATGCATTGATGCCAAAATTATGACAATGAGATAAGAATAGTGCATTATATCAAAGGTAGAATACTTTGTGGGAGTAAGTCTTTCAGTACCAACAATAATTCACACATGTGCCCAGGATAGTTTACAGTTTACACATTGCCCCAAACTAAATTTTGATCTAATTATGACACCCAAGAATTTGAATTTATGAACATTTTTTTAGATGGTTATTTATCATTACTTTGGGTATTTTACAAGCAAGCAGTTTCCTCTGATATATGTGAAAAATCATTACTTTTGTTTTATTTTAAACATTTAGAGACAATTTATTTACTCCAAGCCAATAACTAAGTTTTCATAGTTCATTGCTCATATTTTCTGATAATGCAGAAACATTGGTTGCTTCAGTTGAAACCTCATCTGCACAATTGATAATACATGTAATACATATACTGGTAATGGCTGATCCTTTCTATATGTGGGACCTTTGAGAACATTACCATTGATGACTGAAGCTCAAACCATGACCAGTCATGTTTTGTTTTTTTCTTTGGTCACTGTGGAGTTAATTCTAACTGCTGGTATAAAAGTACAACACAACTGATTCTCACAATTAGGTGCCTAAGGTATCATTATAACCTATGTTTCCGCATTCTTGGAAATCATAACCAGGATTTTTTAAAGTTAAAACTTTAGTTTTGCAGAAATGACAAAAGTGTCAAAATTTGATATGGGAGGGAGTAGAGACATTGCAGAGACAAACGAAGGCGTATGTTAATTATAAATTGATCAAGGCAGGTGATGAATTACCAGTAATCCGGGTGGGTTCATCTATATGAATCGTTAATTAAAATGACAGAAAGTATGTAATTTAGAGCCGGATGGGGTGCTGGGATCAGAGACAAGATCTCCCGTTAGAATGATATTATTCACTTTAACTACCTTTGGCCAGATCAACACTGTCCTGAAATTTATCCCAAAAAGATATTGTTGAGTTTGGGGGCCTATGTATTACACCAAGTAAGAATTTATAATGTATTATAATATAGTAGATGGTGTGAAAATGAGTCTACTGTGATTAAGTGCTTTGTTTGCTGTGATATAACATCTGATATATATCATGATGACCCTTCTTTTTGTTGTGCTTACCCCCACTGAATTACCGCGCCATACATGTATGAGTACCTGGATTTCTATTTCACCATCATTGATAAAGTATGTATAGAAATGTATGGCTGCTTAGTTCATTTAATAAAACAATTACAGAAAATATTCACAAAACTTCTTTCACAGAAATGCAATGTTTTATTTACTTTTGGTTCTGCATTCCAATGGTAGTAACCATGGTCGATAATAGATGGGGCGGTAGGTTAAGTGCATGTGTACTCCCTATCCGCACTTGCCGCCAATGCTGCGACAACCAAATGCAGTAAAGTTACAAACCTTATGATGACATTACTCCACAATTATTATCCCAATAATCCTCACACATGTAATGACAAGTCAATGCAAGTGCATTCATAGACACGCTTGGTGAATAATCCTCCAGATGACCTGAACCAGTGTCAGTGAGTAGTACGACTAGGCCTAGAATTTTAAGTAGGCCTACCCTACCCATGCCATGGCATCCAGTTCCTCTGGCCCACATCCAAAATGAACTCTGCTAAATACTCTCATTATTGGTACAGACTTTCCACTTAAATAACCTCTGTCCCGTAAAAATAATCCAAACAGAGCACGAACTACTTCGAAAATCACCCAGCACACGGCGAATTTGCCTGCTTGCCATCGTCGTTTACTTTCAACCGTGATATATTGATTTGTCACGACCTGATTCAGCCAATCACATTTAATGGACATCGTTCCTGAGGGGTGCCCCATGAGGTTTTTTACGTTCCAAACAGCTTCCAAAAACCATATCTGCATGATAGCCAAATGTAAGCCTAAGACACAATTATACACCGGTCTCTGTTTTTTATGATCAATATTTTGAGCCTAGGCCTATTTGGAATTTGGAAGGTTGTAACTTACAGCAGTACAATCTTCACACCTACGCCCCCCCCCCCCCCCCCCCCCCATATGGCCCTACTCATCTCAAAATCGGTAACCTTTGCAGTGGAGGGAGTATGCAAGCAAACGGGAATGGCATAAACAAAAGCGATGAGAACAGGTAAAAATAGGCCAGTTGTTCCCTTTTTTTGGCATCAAGTTTGGGGGATTTTCAACTTGAAACCATATTATAATAGGAATTAAGTATGGCGTGGCATTCATTGTTGCCAATATATCACTCAGGAGGCAGTGAGACTCCGTCAGATCGCTCGCCTATTGGCTTGCGATCTGACTTTGATCGCACTGCATCCTTCGTGATATATTGGCAACAATGAATGCCACGCCATACTTAATTCCTTAAGTCTGATCTCAGACCACAACAATTCAATGTGAGGAACTTCCAAATTGTGTCGTTGTGACATGCCACACATCTGGGAAGCAAGGAAAGCAACACCACCACCGAGAACTCCAGGCCTGTACTTACGAATGATGTGTTACAATAGCCTTGTTAGCTTAAGATCACTATCAGCAATTGAAACAGAGAGAAATATCTCAGATAAGGTAACATCATGTAGTCTCCAGAAATATTGGCTTTAATGGGTCTCATTTTATCTTGCGATAAACTATACCACTATAATATATATGTACAATAGCTGTGCTCCTGTAAGTCTTTTTACCCATTCACATACTCTTTTCATTTAGACATTTTTTACATCACTTAGATCCTATATTAAAAAAATTAAGCACACAGTCTGACCCTTCTGTTTATATCGATGTTCTGCAGGGCTACATTATAGGTTAATTTAACAGGAATGCATCATGCATGTTGCCTGACACACCACTATTTCACATGTCTGAAGCTGTTCTGAGATCATTAACCAACCTAAATTTTACTGGAAATGATCACTTATGCATATAAAGACAATAATAGATTGACCCACACAACCCTTAATTCATACAAAAAATGCTATTACCACTGCAAGTCCTCATTAAAGGAAAATAATGAGTGGGGACAACACAGGGATGCCTCCAACAAATTTTAACACACAGCATGGTGACAACATACTTGGCATTGATTGATATATGGCCTAAGGTTTGAAAGTTGAAGATACAGTGGTACCTGAGTATTTATGATCACCCGTAGTGCCAAACAGAAGTGGTCACATGTGGCAGATGGTCTTTAATTGCAGGTAATTTCACAAATAAATGAGTGTAGTGTCTTCAAAAGGCAGTCTCAAAAACTAATGTGGTCTCTCGTGAGAGTTAGGTACCACTGTATATAGCCATCAGTTGTCGCACAGTCTTAATAATTGGCTCTCTATCCATATGGGTCGATCCTGACAATTATGGCTGTTTCTCACTTCACTTTTTACATGCCAGCTTCACTCTTCACTTTTAATATTTATTTTCCATTCACTTTACTTTTTATAGGAAATTATTTCCCATTACTTTTAGTAAGCATATCTCCTAATACATGTACCAGTTACTTAGTTCTCTTTCAGCTACTGAAAAGTGAGCACTGTTATGGCATGTAAACTGTAAGCAGCACAACCCGCAGAAGGATAAATGTACACTGTATGGTGGTTTGTTACAAACAGAAAACGCAATGACATGGCCAATCTGTTCTTTTTACACCAATGAGGCATGTTATCTTGATCTAAAATTCCCTTTGAATGTGTTTTTTTTTTCTTTCATTATAATTGCAAATAATCAAAAACACTGAAGCAGACTATATGTGACCACGATCTCACAAGGCTGACAATAAAAAGTGAATTTTGGTTGGTTTGAGGAGGAAAGGGTCAATTTATCACCATATACACATATTTTTATATGTGGTCCACAATACCCGAGCTGCAAACTTGTGACAGTTATCTTGCTAGCAATCAGTGGGGGCATACAGCTGAATCTGGACCCCAGATACTGTTACGCTTGCAGATCCTGCGAAAAGGCCATTCAGTCCATACAGAGGGCATTTGCTGTCATCCCTGAGACATTTGGTGGCATATGATATGTGCTGCTTTACCAGTGGACAGGAGGAGTATGACTGCCCAGCAGACAGTAATGAGCCATGGTATTACAGTAAATGTGCAATGCCAATATTCACTGACTCATTCTTTCTCCGAATTTGCGCTCAACCCAGGATGGACTTGGACTGTGACCACATGGAAGTACTATAGTTTGAGCCCTTACTTACAATTTAAAGACTATGCCAATCATTAAAGGTACCTATTACCACTAGTCCGTCGAAAGAGCAATTAATTGTTTTGAGAGAATTTAGAATTCCCTTTGTCATATAATATCAGACAGTGAACTGTATATTTTGGGTAATATACATGTAAACATATGATTCTTGCATGAGGATCGCGACCGTGGAGTCTTAAAGTTTGTAAATCTATTTAGATTTATTCAACTGTACCATATGTACATGCAACTGCTCCTACTAAAGAAGCCAACAGGTCTGAATCAATACTGGATCATGTAATCAGCAACACTATGGACAAGTTATATGTTAGTTTGGGGTCAATCAGTGTTGGACTAGGTGACCACTTTATGGTGTATTGTATGCAAGAAAGTTGTCAGGGGTCAATTGAATGTATAATCATACCCATATTAAGATTCAATCAATGAAACATTATAATAAAGAATTCCCGGTTGTTTACATGTTTGAATTCCTGGTTTACATGTTTGAAAGCAAAGTTCTGAGATTTTTTACAGTCACTTTGAATAGCAAGAATACTCGGATGGGTCTGATGATAAGTTTCAGCAGCACTAGTAAAGTCATAAGTCTGCGTGTATTGAGCTACTGTGGGTAGTTGCGAGTCAGTCCCAATTTGGTCCGCTATGCTTGAGTAGAAAGTGTTCATGGAGTCGGCAACCTCCTTTGGGTCTGTAAGAAGGCTGGGACCATCTTTTAACACCTACCCCCTGTTAACTTATTTATGACCACCACCCCACCACCCCCCCAAAAAAACAAAAACAAAAACGAAAAACACCTACCCAACCCAAAATTCTGGAATATTTAACAAAGAAAACATACCGAGCTACCCAAATTGTCACACTAAAAACACAAGAGGGCTGTGTGAACAGCTCATGTTCAGCTGACCCAGACAATCATGATGACACTTGTGGCTCTGTGAACTTGGGACAGAATCAAGGTAGTTCTCAGGATAAAACACTCAACAGTAAAATTCATGTATGTTGCATTGTGATCCCAGAAATGAGGTCAAGGTCACTCATGTACTGTCTAAGCGTGACCTTCATAGAAAATTGACTTACAAAGTAATCAACAGGAAAGGTGCATTTACCCATAAGTACCTGAGTTGAAAAAATCGTAAAAAATCAGGAATCTATAACAGTGCCACCTAGTGAGCAAGTTTGTTTGACAATTCCACAAGGAACATATTCATTAAGTTTCAGCTTAATCTAAATGACAGTTCTGGAGAAGAAGTCGAAAAAAGCAAAAACACCCCCCAAAATTATGAAAAATTTGGAAATTGCAGCACCACCAGGTCAGCAAATTAGGAACTAGGAGTCCATAGGCCTGTTCCTGTGTGATATCACAGCAATTGGGTGAGTGGTTTCAGAGAATAAGATTTTCTAAGATTTACCCAAAAAAAGAACATAACTACTGGGCTGCATGAACAGCCCATGCTCAGCTGACCTAAGATTGTCCCACAAAATCAAGGTTCCAACTGAATAGACCTGTGCTGAGGTTTAGCTGAGTGCATATGACATTTTGAAGTATTTCTGAGATGGACGACTGAGCCTTCTAAAGTGAAGCCTGACTAGCAAGTTAGCTGAGCTAAAAATTATAGCACCACCTGGTGAACACATTAAGAACTAGGAGACCCTAGCAGTGTTCCTGTGTGATATCAAAGCAATTGGGTGAGCAGTTTCTGAGAAGATTTGCCCAAAATAAGAACAAAAAAAAATACGAAGAAATTAAAAAATCACTGAGGCGAGATCATTTGAACAAACTCAGCAGAGACCCACCAAAGGTACGTTGCTACCAAGTTTGAAGTAAATCTGATTGACAGTCTCGGAGCAAAAGTCAAAAATGTGAATTGGCATAAGAATGCCCATTCAGCTACATAGTAATCAAAAGGAAAGATGCATACAATAAGCATCCAAACTGAAAAAAAAAAAAAAAAAAAGAATCTTTATAAATCAAGAATCCACAGCAGTGTCACCTAGTGAAAAAATTTGTTTGACTCTTTCACAAGGAACATATGCACCAAGTTTTAGGTTAATCTGACTGACTGTTCTGGAGAAGTCTAAAATACCAAAACACATATAAAAATCATAAAAATCACAGCACCACCTGGTGAACAAATTAAGAACTAGGCATCCCTAGGAGTATTCCTGTGTGATATTAAAGCCATTGGTTCAGCGGTTTAGGAGAAGAATTTTTAAGATTTGCCCCCAAAAAAGAACAAAAAAAAATCATAAAAAAATTTAAAATCTTTGGAGCATGACCACTTGGACAAACTTGGTAGAGACTGACCCAAGGTACATTCCTACCAAGTTTGAAGTCAATCTGGTTAATGGTTTTCCAGAGGAAGTCGAAAATGTGAATTAGCAAGAGAATGAAAGTCCCTAAAATTGCTCCTGTGTGATGTAAGCAATTGGGTGAACGGTTGCGGAGATTTTTTAAGATTTGCTCCAAAAAAGAACCAAAAAAAAAAAAATCATAAAAAAATTGTTATCACTGGAGGGTGACCATTTGAACAAAGTCGGTAGAGACCCACCCATGGTACATTGCCACCAAGTTTAAAGTGAATCTGGCTGAAGGTTTTGGAGAAGTCGAAAATGTAATTGTGAATGGACGGACGGACGACTTAATTGGCATCATAAAAGTTCAGACTGACTAGTAAGTCAGCTGAGCTACAAATTCCTAAAAAATCCAAAAAATCACTGGAGTGTGACCATTTGAACAAAGTTGGTAGAGACCCACCCAGGATACATCCCCACCAAGTTTTTGAAGTAAATCTGGCTGATGGTTTCTTTGAAGCAGTTGAAAATGTGAATTGTGGATGGGACCACTGAGTCTCCTAAAACTTAAAGCTCAGCTGACTGACAACTTGACAAGTCAGCTGAGCTAAAAAACAGGTTCGGAGTACAACATTGACCGAGGTGAACCATTCTTTTCCATGTTGTTAAACATAAGTATTTTCCCAAAATAGCTGAATATGAAACAAATAGTACTTTGGTTACCACGGCAACCAAGTGCTAGTGTTGCAAATACGCATTCTTTTCATTTTGCCACTTTCGCCTTACGGAACCCGAAAGCACTTCTTCTATTGAACATGTTGATATAGGCCTATAGTTATGTCATGATAACTAGTTATCGCAGATACAGTATAAATTGGGTCCCAACATTTGGAATTTTGCCCCAAATCCCCTGACACAGGCAACAGAAGCAAGCCAATGAAATATCTTACTTTCCCAGACTGCGCACGACAAGACATGCATGACTGCTCCCCACCACATGGGCGCGCCACGTGAGGATCCGCCCAATGCACGGTGCTGTGTCGGAGCATCCGCACTCCGCGCAGAACGGCACATTGCGAGTATCAAATACTATCATGAAAGTACAAAATTGTGTTTCCTGTACAATTTTCGCATCCCGTTCATTCTTGCAAGTTAAATGCAACTTTTTCATTTCACTTCAATTTTAATGTGAAATCCGGTTTGGTAGTCTCCATTCATAACTAAAATGATTCATTTTTACATCGCTTATGACTTTCCCATTTTACTTTAAGAAGTCCAAACTTCGGACACATTACGCATTTTGAGACGGCCACTTCTCATTGGGTCTTTTTGCCCCTGGCCATGACTGTGGAAGTTAGATCTAGCATGGAAGGTATTAACGAGATTCCATGGATCTAGCAATATGC
The DNA here is from genome assembly GCA_964020975.1 of Hermodice carunculata. NCBI lineage: Eukaryota > Metazoa > Annelida > Polychaeta > Eunicida > Amphinomidae > Hermodice > Hermodice carunculata. The sequence continues at coordinate 60,280,356 of OZ026629.1, read as the reverse complement.
ACTTACGACTGCGTCAGAGCCATCCTTTTCTAGCGCTGTTGGGAAACGTATATCCTTTGATGTGACACGTGTTATCTTTGTTACTGGCATCATCTATGGTAAAGATGCACTTTCTGTCTTGTGCTGTGGCTCTGAACTGCTTACTTCAGACTGACCAGCAGGCAAAATGTGCCGTCTGCTTGCTCCCACCACCTGCAAGTTTCGCTATATCCGATAGTCGTTAAAAAGACACGCCACCTTGTTGATATAAAAAAAATCAGCATTTGATATACTCTGAAGGTTCTAATATTGTAAGATATCTTCGTTTTTAAAATAAGAATTTTATTACAATCAGCAGTCCGCTTTTTGCAACAACCGAAAAGCGTTTTATCATTTTTTTGGGTCTCACTAAACACCGGAAACAAGAGGAACCAAGCGAAAACAAGAGGAACCAAGCGAAAACAAGCGAAACCAAGAGGAAACGTGCGGAAACAAAGCTATTAATTTTAGTACATGTAAAAATAAAAGGTTATTGTAGCCCAGAAATGTAAGATTATCATTCCTGTGGTCTGTGTATATGGGAAAATTGCACAAGAAGTGTCGATGTGCGGTAAAACCGACGCCATTATGTTGGTGCGAAAACAAGGTCAGATCGGTAACGTCACTAAACATAGAAAACAAGTGTCGCTATATATAGTACGGAATAATCTTTCATTGAAACTGACCGACGTGTACCAAATTTAACAATATTTTATAACATTTAACAGCAAAACTTTCAATATTTGTAATTGCTCTCCCCGTTGCTTTTATTATTATCAAAGTTAACCACATTTTACAACATCCAGGAACGGGGAACGTCACCTGGGAATATGGGATCGAGCTGAAAGTCCGAAGTGAGGCTGGAAACAGTATTATAAAAACTGTTAATGCTGACGTTATGTAACTCTGGTAGCTCTTTGCTATCATTGTTGGCTTTGAAATTTATGAATACGAGTCATGTTTTTCTGTACTATTAGAAACAAATGCTAGAGACAAATGTCAGAAACAAATGCAAGTCTGATTCTTGATGGGGGTGTCAAATTCAAATCTTACACTTTTTGAAAAAGAGAGAGAGAAAGAAAGAAAGAAAGAAAGAAAGAAAGAAAGAAAGAAAGAAAGAAAGAAAGAAAGAAAAGGACATGTAGATGTGTTTCACAGCAAATCTGTATGTGTGCCCTGAAAGTCAGGATTATTGGAAATGCTGCATATCATTTGGTGAAAAAATCAGATCTGCGACTTTCAGGCTGAGAATAAATTTGCAGGTTCTGGAATTTATTAATAGATTCAATATGTCTATAATTTAGAATATTTTCACTTGTCATATGTGCCTATGTGCCAAAGTTGCATAAATTAAAATCATACAGCCTTGCTTCAGTGTTCAATGGATATAGGGCTGTATCACAAACATAAATTGAAGTTGATTTGGCATCTCTATCTATAATAGTTTTGAAGATATTCATGATTATATTTTTTTCATAAGTGACAAATTTTCAAAAATTAAAATCCTACAAGTTTGTTTTACTGGTCAATCAAAACTTTATATCACAAAACTGTAAATTCAAATTGGTTTGGCATCCCTATCTGTAATAGTTTTGAAGATATTCATGATTTAAATTATGCACAAGTTCCCAATTTGCATATATCAAAATTCTACAACTTTTCTTCAATGCACAAGGGAAAGTGCTGTATCACACACCTATACACTATAGATGGTTTGGCATCCTTATTTCCAATAGTTTTGAAGATAATCACGATTCAAACCAGGCAATAATACATTAACCCTTAAAGTGCTCATCACTGCTACAGTTGATTTCTCATTACCATTAAACATACACTGGTTAAAAGAGTCAAATTCCTCATGAAGATAAATTTTCATTCAAATGCCAGCAAGCCTTGTCTGAAGCAAAAAGTAGTTTTAGTCAGCAGCTTTCCTCAGGACACTTTGTGCGCAATGTAACCCAGGGAAAGCTGTTGACCCAATCTGAAATCAACACTTTAAGGGTTAAAATCATACAACTTTGCTTCACAGCTCAATGGATAGGGTTTCATCATAAACCCATCAATTCAAGCTAGAATGGTATCTCTATCGGTGCTAGTTCGGAACATATGAAGGCCTTAACTCAACTTATCCATATATTTATCTAGATTCAATGCGACCAAAAAAAAAAACTTCATGAAAAGAGATTTTACTCAAGTACCAACATTCTTAATAGTATCAAGTCAGTGCCGGAAACAGAAGTGTATTCCCATTACTTTTTATTGTAATTTACAACATAATAACTTAAAACGTTGCAGAAACAGCAAAATTTTTGTGGTAAAATTATGTACATAGCTGAAATCATCACATAAATTTTAAGGTAATTATGAGGTTAATTGAACATGCAATCAAATGGGAATACACATCTCTAGCCCTGAAAAAAAAAAAACACAGGGGTTCCTGAAATATTATGTGTATTGAATTGTGTATTCACTCTCCTATTCCATGAAAACTCTTCCCATTATGACATGTGAGGGAAAAAAAACGCAAAAAATTACGTGTATTGAATTGTGTATTCACCTGAATACACAGATAATTGGCAATCGTTACCTCTCCTATTCCATAAAAACCCTTCCCATTATGACATTTGAGAAGAAAAACAAACAAACAAAAAACAAACAAAAAAAACAAAAAAAACCCAAAAAAATGCAGGGGTTCCAGTGAAAACCTGGAAGAACTCATTTTCTAAGAGTTCCCAATTTATGTTTTTTCGCTTACAAGTAAATACAATCAAATATTAACCAAGAATAAACCTGGAGTAAGTTGCACATCAAATATCAGAATAAAATAAGATCTCAAATTTAAAGTGTTAAAGTATAGTTTTATTGTACAATCATACCAATCTGTAGAAGAAATAGTTCAGAGCAAATATTTGTTATCCACAAAAATGTGCATCTAACACATGACACAACTACTTTTTGTTCACAGTTCAGAGTATCGTGGATACGTTGATAAATCCAGATCGGCAGGGTGCATTTTCTAACAGCAAATTAACATTTTAAACTAAGGAGGTGCCACAGACTTATACTAGGCTAAAGTATAAAGATTGAACCACGTGGCCACAATTTGGCACATGGGCAGCCACGAATAGGTCCAACATGGTCAGAGTTAATACTTTTGCCAACTGTCAATAAAATAGTCTTACTTGTGCAATAGTTGACCTTGACAAAATGAAAAGGTCGCATTCCGGTAAATCAATAAATTCCTCATTTACTTAAACACGATAGACAGAAGTTCAAGAACTCCGTGGTTTTGTCCGATCTGGTATAGTTGCTGAAGACAGTGTCCAGAATAAACAGGTCACTTACTACCACAATCCGGGATCACAGTAAATATAGCCCCAAACGTTTGATGCATAGGATTGGCAAGGAAAGAAAAATGCAGAAATCAATACACGCAAGCTAACAGCTCCTGTGGCTGTGTATTCAATTACTGAAGCAGGCGTCAACTAATACACCACACTGATAAGATCAAAGAGGGTGATTAACAGAGTGAACAAGTCATTATGGTACACCTGCTAATGTTGTGTATCTCAGCTTGGTGCCCTTCACTGTTTGTGTATTATATATGTGGAGGGAAGCACAATTGACATCACACACCAGAACACCTACTGGAAATATAAAATAGCTCTAACTAAATCACTGTTTGAAAAACAATGTTGAAAATTTGTCAAATGAGCACCTATAATGACCATTAATGACCAAAAAAAAACCCAAAAAACTATCGGTGCTATTCCCCTTTAATGAAAACTTATTCGAGGTGACTTAATTTAAAAAACCGGGACTCACAAGTTTACTGAGCCAATAACCTGGGACTAGGACTAGTAATTTTGTAATCCGGGCAAGTGAAAATTTTCAGGAAACAAGCCTGGTGGCTACCTCATATTCTGACTTTGTAGGCATACAGTAAAACCACTGAGTTGGCACTCATCCACACACCAACTTGCTTTCCAGTAGAGTCAATTGTTCTCTCAACTCTGATACCTATGGTTAATCCCAAAAGCTGTCAAAAGTCATCATGGTCTAAAACAACTGTCATGTTTTGTTGATGCTGGCCTATACTGTTCTCTGTTATGATGAAGGGATCACATTAGGTGGTGAGCCCTGATAGAAATATGACACATGAAGAATTAAAAGTTAATGGTGGCAAGTCCTGATGCAAAAAGTAACACTTTTACAAAATAAAATATTTATTGAACAAAATAATAGTGCCCACTTTAACAGATTGTGGCACATGTTCAGGGTGCCCAATGCCAAGATTAGGGAGGTTCACACTTTAGGGAGGTGGCTTTATAATGTAGTCAATAGGAAAAAAGAAATGGGACCGAAGAAAAGTGCCTACTTTGGAGATGTCCCACATACGGAGGTTTTACTGTAGTTTAAATGGAAGGGCAAGAGGGCTGAGTAGGAGGGCTAGTGAGTTTTGAAAACAGCTTGCCATGAGAACAAGAAAACAATACAGTTTCCACTGTATTTGGAGACAAGTCCAGCATTCAGGGTACTCAACTGCCTGCTCAGCTTACTGAATAGACTGTTGGTTTTGATGTAACCCCCCCCCCCCCAACATATTATAATGTTATATCTATTAAATGGTGTAATAATTATTAATTTTGGCATTTCAAATACATGGACACGATGAACATGGAGAGAGTAAAAATGCATGAGTATATTTTATTCAATCATTGCCATGAAGTCCTTTATTATTACAGTGGTACCTCTCTCAGGAGACCCCTCTAATGAGAGACTGCTCTCTCAGAACACTGCGCTATCTACGTGTTGTTGTACCTCTAATGAAAGACCACCTGTTTTGAGAGACTGCATTTTGACCAGCCGTAGGGGGCGGCCGTCTCTCAAAAGAGGTACCACTGTATAAACGTATAAACATCAGTGGGTAGCTTTAGAATGTTGATTAAGAGCATAAGATGTAAAACTATATAGATGTTTGACCTGAACAATCCTTCCCATAAAGTACTTTATCATCATCATCATCATCATCATCATCATCATCATCATCATCATCATCATCATCATCATCATCATCATCATCATCATCATCATCATCATCATCATCATCACACCATGTGCCTTTAATATGATTCATAATTTTATTGAGAGCTAATCCAACGTGAACTACTGGTAATACTCAGCTCGAGTCTTGATATCATTGGGTAAAGGATACATTTACACTACAGTGCAAATTATTTCAATGTAATGTTATTGAGAGCTAACCTCATGTTAACTACTGGTAATAGCTCTGGTCCTCAAATCATTGATCTTCTTGTTGTTGTTGTTTTTTTTCTGCACAAAGAATAAAACTATTGACAGGTAAACAAAATGAGTGCTCAACTTATCTAGAAAACCCCTTTATCCATTTCAAAACAAATCCTTAAATTGGAAAAATAGTAAGAAAAAAATAGAAAGGGGATATAAAAAAAGGACAGCATGCAGTTGGTCTCCAATGCAACATTTACAGTTCTTCTTGTCAGATAGTTCCCCCAGCATGATCTGTATATCTTTCTCTAGTATTGTGTACAACAGTAAATCACTGTGTGTACCTTCTGTATCATCAAGAACTCCTGATAGAAGGGACCACCCACCATGTACCGGCAAGTCCAGACGTGTCAATTGTGTGCACTGAGGGATGACCAATTAAAATAAACTGATGGGAGCTCTGAATATACATGTTCGCTTGTAACATAGTTTTAACTCCTCGTCTTTGACATCAATATATAATTGAATACCCATGGATATTTTGCTATGAAATGAATATAACCCTTCAAAATCAGGTACCTTAAAATAATCAACTAAATAATATATATCACTCTGTATATTGCCATAAACTACAACACTGCATCCGTTCCTCTGATAGCAGGTACTCTTGCCAGTTACATCCACAAGGACTCAACCATTAAGAATTTTTATAAACTTCTACACTTGTACATGGTTTTGATAACATTTTGCCTGTACTTTACATGAGCGTGCTACAAAATCTAAACAGAAGATTCACATGAAAGAAGCAAGTATTGAAATAAAATATATATGGTGAGAAATGTAGTAAACATAATGGATCCATCAATCCTTTCATAACATCTGGAGATCTGGTGACATTTTCCTGCTAGACAGACCAAATCGCCGGGCATACTGCACTGTAGGTAGTATTTTACTGTTCCATGTGAGACAGACTTAATTAAATTCACGTTAATTCTGTGACTCCTGATCATCTAAGATAAATAAGTATCATGCAAATAGGACTAACAAGACATATTATAATCGGCTTTTATTTTCTTTTAAACAATTCAATTGAAACCTTGCCTGCATAGCAGACCTTATTCTTATTGTTCCTGAATGTAATAAGGAGGGGAGCACAATATCAGAGATATCATTATTAAATAACAACACGTCATTTATTAAATAAACAAGCTCTTCAGAAAACAGAAAATTGAGACATGTAAGGGCACAGAGACTTTTCCCAAGAACTTATTTCCGAAGCCAGTTAATATCTACTGAAAATTTTCCTGGACAGAGTCCCCCCAAACCTTATTTTGGACAATGGTAATGGTTTCTATTGATTAATAAAGAAGATTGTTCTTCCCTTGGAAATTCAAGAAGAAAAAAAAAAAAAAAAAACTCACGCTTATATATATATATATATATATATATGGGCCTAATATTAATAATGGTATAAATAATTAATTAAATTATGAATATTTAAATAAAGTGTGGGTAGGCTTTAGAAAAAATTTGGTACTGAGAAAATGATAGGCCCCAAACATAAAGACAAAAGGCAACAAGTTTTTGGTGTGTTTATTGTTTATACAAGCCAGTTAATATCGACTGAAAATTTTCCTGGACAGTCCCTCACCCCCCCCCCCCCCAACACTAATTTTGACAATGGTAATGGTTTCTATTGATTAATAAACAATATTGTTCCTCCCTTGAGAAAATGAAAGGCCCCCAAACATAAATAACAAAGGTTGAAAAAATTGATAGTGAGAAAATGAAAGGTCCCCAAACATAAGAAAAGCAACAGGGGAAAAATCAGGTCGCTTTTATTTAAAAAATTATATATATATTTATTCAACTGGGAATAGAGAATGAGATAATACTTTAGTTTCAAGATTCAAGCCACTCGACCAACAGGTGAGAAAGGATTTTCGCACTTATGCACTAAAGCCTAGTGTAGCTGTATGGCGTACCGGTCTTGTTTTCGCTGAGTTAACGGTAGCGGTTTTAGCGGTATAATGCACCAGCAACTCGACCAAAAATGCCACATTTGTATTATATGTCGTCAACATGACATAAAACAAGCATTTAAAATCACATATGAAGATAATCTTAACAAAATTTAACTTGGTTCCGGACGTTTCCTCTTGTTTTCGCTTGGTTCAAAGCCTATAGTGTAGCTGTACGGCGTACCGGTCTTGTTTTCGCTGAGTTAACGGCAGCGGTTTTAGCGGTATAATGCACCAGCAACTCGACCAAAAATGCCACATTTGTATTATATGTCGTCAACATGACATAAAACGAGCATGTAACATCAAATATGAAGATATCTCAACAAAATTTAACTTGGTTCCGGACGTTTCCTCTTGTTTTCGCTTGGTTCCTCTTGTTTTCGCTTGGTTCCGCTTGTTTTTGGTGTTTAGTGTGACCGATTTTTTTTAATCCAACTTTAGTTCTGGATTTTGCCGTCAGAAGGGGCCACTTATCTAACAAACCCAAAATTACCAGGGATGAAACCACCATTATATTTACTGTATATTCTCATATTAGCATAAAGGCGTATAACTTTTGTTGCGCCACTTTTTAAAATAAAGTATGCAGTTGGTGTTGTGCAGACACCTTTCATTGAAAACATTCAAAATAAAAAAGGCGAGTCTATAGATAGAATCAAAAGTTATGCCAGTGTTTACCTGTCATAGCCAGGAAACACGTGCTCCGAGCACGGCTTGCCAGCATTACATCACTGCGTATGAATATGTGATTTGCCCTCTGTTTATAAAGCTCATCATGGAAAAAAATATCTGTCAAACCATACAACACAAACAGGCTGATAAGCTCATGTAATAGTCTAGCTGAAACAGTGGGTTAATTACAGGTTATGGCCTCCAAAGGTGTCAGCACTCGACAACCCAGAACTATTTAGTGCAGGTCACCTGATTGGCCGCAATGGTGTAATCATACCACCAGAATCTCAAATTTAAGTGAAAAAGGATTTGCTTGTGAGCAAATCATTCCTTGTGCCTACACAATTTTAATATAACCTATTCAGTATTTATTCAACTGCAACAATCATTTTGATTGAACTGTTGAAAAGAGACAAACAAGCTGTGTCACAAGCCTACAGTGACATGGGTTTAACCCAGAACAAGAAGAGGGCCAAGCCATCCCATTTGCCAAGTTCATTTGCACTTCACCTGGGCCTTGAGAACGTGCACCGAGCACGCGCCGCGACGTATGTCGGCTCGTGTCATGTTAGAGGAATCGAATTTCGCCTGGTGCCAGCACTGGCCTGGCCTTCACAGGCAGACCAAGCCGTGCTATTCATATTGAGGATTTCCATTGACGGCTGATTCGAGCGGCGTTTTTTTCGCATTCTGTGGGACCGCGGTGCTAAGGGTCTGTCTATGCAGGCACGCACTTGCCCTTTGCAACATGTTTCGATTGGACCAAAATGCCAGGCAAAAAGAGTGTATAGTTTTTCTAACATGTCTCTAAAAACAAGACTATACAAATTTAAATTTTGTTAATTTGCCTCATTTGCATAAATTTCAATACTACATTTCTGGTTCATATTTCATTGAATGCAGCCGGGAATGTCACCAACCTAACAAGTTGGAAATTGGAATGGCACCTCAAGCTGTAGGTACTTTTGACGCTATTCGAGATTTAAAATTTCGTGTGTTCTCCTAAATTGCATAAAGCAAAATAATTATAAACCTGTTTTGTGGTCCAGTGGCTGCGCCAATAGTACAAACCGATGAATTAAGCATTGAATGGCAACTCCACCTTTAATAATTTTGAAAATATTCAACATTTAATCTTTTCAAGTTCCCTTAATTTTCATCAGTTAAAATTCTACAACTTTTGTTTGTGGTTTCTTGGGGGTGGCTATAGCACAAACCTAATTAAAGTTGGAATGGTACCTCTACCGTTAATAGTTGTGACGATATTTTTAAAAAATCAGATGACCATAATTTGCATAATTTTCAACATGCTGACTATTCCAAATGAGACGACTTATTTCACTACTGGGTCAATCCCCATGCCAAATTTGGTACTTTTTGGAACTACAGTTTCCGGGAAAAAAACTGTGTACAAAATCTATGAATGAATGAATGAACGAATGAACGAACGAACGAACGAACGAACGAACGAACGAACGAACGAACGAACGAACGAACGAACGAACGAACGAACGAACGAACGAACGAACGAACGAACGAACGAACGAACGAACGAACGAACGAACGAACGAACGAACGAACGAACGAACGAACGAACGAACGAACGAACGAACGAACGAACGAACGAACGAACGAACGAACGAACGAACGAACGAACGAACGAACGAACGAACGAACAAACAAACAAACAAACAAACAAACTAATTAAATAAATAAATAAATAAATAAATAAATAAATAAATAAATAAATAAAGGTTGTTCCAGGAAATTGCAAGGGGAAAGAATGAGTATTTGAAGCTGTTACAGCTTTGACGAGGGGTAAACTACTTTTTACGTCCTCTTGTGCAGGTTGTAACATAAGGTCCATAGAGATAAGGTTTAAAGGCGACAGGGCCAGGCATGGTAACAAATCCATGAATAATTTAAGTTTACCAATCATGTAACGTGATAGTTTTGATAGTGATTTCTTATTGTTGAAGCTTTGGCCTTTTTATGGTTTGGGTATAGCCGTAACGCCTTTCTGACAAGTCCAGTCGTTTAGGAACCACTTGGCTAAACACCTTCAATATATTGCAAATTTAAAGTTTGAGTGTGGAGTCCCATACTATGGATGCATATTCCAGGCTAGGCTACACAAGGTCTTGCAGGCCTGTAGTCAACGGTGCAAATAACTCTAGTTGTTATGGGTTGGGGTTTTTAATAGGGTTAGAGAATCCTAAGTGATAACAACTAGGGTTTCAGAAACCTGTGACAAGCGGGCCTGATCCACAACGCGCCTTGGAGCAAATCTCGGATGTCTCTCAAAACAGCCACGGGTGGAATTGGCTTTCTTTGTTATGATGTCGATATTAACATTCCAGGTCAGTTTGAGACAGATCGTTACACTCAAATATTTCCCTCTCTCGGGTAAATAAAGATGCTGTCCATGGATGGCGTAGTTGGTTTCGGTAACGTTCTTTGCTTGTTGGCGATGTGCAAGACCTTGATTAAAAGACATGAGCCACCTGCTCTCGCATTCCCAAAAATGGTCCAGGTCCCTTTCGAGACTGTCACCATCATGTGCGAATAATGACAGGCGTAGGCTGGCCTGTTCACGTATTGCTGTGTCTTAGTCTGTTTACAATTTAAGCCCTACTGATCTGATAGGACTACTCCAGTCGGGATACAGCTTCATATGGACCATCACTCAGCCATGAGTCAGGCAGATGAAAGAATGAACTTGACTGACACGAGGTGCATATTGTCCTGAATAGTCACAACATCAATGAAATACAAAAGATGTAACATTTATAAACCAAACTCCCAGCACATATTAACAAAAACACCATGAGGTGCACCAATGAATCTGTACACGGTAATGCTTACTTTGTACCTCTTTATCCAATGGCCCTAGTTCATTCATTCCGTTTGTCAAACGTACTAGTTACAAAAGTGATGACAGGCTTACATATTAAATCGTTTTCGTTACCAAAAGTCCTAATATGATTAAATATCTCGTCTCTTGTTGAGTTAATGACATGTCCATGGACCATTGTGAACTATTCAACACAATTGTTTCTTCATTCATCATAATGTGTGCAAATCAACGTAAAGAGTAGATCCCTCTCAACAGCATCTAAATTTGACATTTGATATTTTTGCCACTCTGTAGGTGTTTTTGGCCTGGTCTATTGGACTGTCTTAAGTACTAACATGTGGGCGCTGTTTCTCAGTTTGCTAAAAATTCTTTTTGTTTCTTTTATTTACTGGCAATATTGTATTGCAGGTACTTTTCTGATTCAAATTTGTATTGTTATTTCCATTACTGTTCTCATGTCATTTAGTCTCATAGTTTCCTGGTGCTCGCTTATGTCATGTGTAACATGACATAAGAGAGCACCAACTACTTGGTGCAATGTAGTTGAGCACCCGCCACATTGCACCAAGTTTTATGCATTCCAGCGTAGTTCTAAATATGATATGTACGTTGTCCAGCAGGTCCTTTCATTGCTGCGCAGTGTATAATTTTCCAGTAGGCAAATGAAGAGTAAGCTGCCTTGGTTACCACCTTGCAAGTGCAACCAGTACTTAACTACACCACATATTTGTTCAATCAACACAGGGAAGCTGCTTTATTCAGCTGTCACTGCTATATTGGTAGACTAAGAGTGAACACCTGGCAGAGACTTGCAACGTCTACTGTAAATATACACTGTCTGCTGTAGACCTGTCATATAACTGGTTTAATTCGGTACCCATTCCTTTCATTAAGAGCAAACGTCATACTTTACTCCCCTATGACCAGAAGGGATTTATAAGATAGAGTCGCTGAAATTATTTCCTCAGACAATATGGTAATTTGCAAACATTCAGGGGAATCTTTTCCATGCAAATATCACAATCTGCATACTCTTCTGTAAGGAAATATTCACGACAAGAATATTGTATTTTACATGTCAGTTTGATTCCCAAAGACCATAGCAATTTACGCCACGAACTGAAGCATCTCTCGGCGTACTATTTCACTTTTTTTCACATTGAACCTGGCTTGTCCATTATCTTGAAGCATCTCTCAACTCACTATTTTCGTTGTGTTCAAACTGAAAACTGGCTTGTCCATTATCAATTAGTATTTCCTTTCAGAATACTGTGTGGACTATGGCAATGCTGGTAATAAGTGGCCGGCATATAAATACATATGTGTACAAAGTTAACCCTGAAGTGCGAAAGCTTCAATTGAGTCAACAGTTTTTTTAGCGAGTTTACATGCAGGCATTACACGTATCAACAAAAGCTGTTGGCTTTGACTATATTTTGTGACCCATTAGACTATGGTTATGTTGGTAGTTGAATAAGAGGTGTCACTGGTGAACAGGTTTGCTTTGAAAAGCCTCCTTGGATGGGTCTGCATAAATTGTTGAGTCATGATCCAAGTGTCCAGATGTTGATTAAACAGAGTATACCCGAAAGTGCCAAATTTGTCATTTTCTCTTCTCTCATCCTAAGTACTTCTGTTTTTTTAATGTGACAGAGGAGACAGATTCATCGTTTAGCCTCTACAAGGGCAACAGGTAGCATGCGTCCAAGAAAAAATAGTAATATTATGTTCCCGAAATCATCTTTTGTCTGCGAAAGAAAATTCGCAAATACTTTAGGTATGGACTGCTGGTTTGATTTCCTGAGTTGCCAAAGCACTTGCACAGCCTAGGTTTGTTGGGTATTGCACGCGGGATAGGCTTGCCAGCCTGTCAGATTTACAATCGTTCAGCAACATCCTACATGTTTGTTGAATGTTTCTTTTAATTAAACAAAATGTATGGCATCAGCAGAAAGAGACGAACTGCTGTTAATGTGAGTTCTTAAACGTCGTACATTTGCAATGACTTCATCTATAATTTGCCATGCAGTCGAGATGCTGACCTGGGTTTAATGAGATGCGAGATTAGGGGTCAAATCAGCGGCCTCGTTCTGGGTTCCATTGCTGGGCAGTGTTTATGTAAACAAAGACGCATGGGCACATCTTAGTCCCTGCTATTTGGGAGTGTTGAGGTGTTCGCGGATCACATGAAAGAGGTGTGATAAGTCATTTACCACTTACAGTAAAACCTTCCTATACCGAGCACCCTTGGGACCTGAAAAAAGTGTTCCATAAGGGGAGGTGTTCAGTATAGGGAAGTTTGCTAACATTGGAAGTATACATTCGGGACCAAGAAATGGTGTTCAGTATAGAGAGGTGTTCGGTATATGGAGGCGTTCGGTTAGAGAGGTTTTACTGTATATAACAGTCAGTGCATTTATTGGGTTACGGTTAATGGTCATTTTACGAGCATCATGTCACCCGATACCCCACTGAAGACACAAGAGATGCCTGTTTGGAACACCCACCAGCCAGATACTGCTCTGGCATTTTAATTTAAAACAGATCCATGACCCTTTCACGCTGTAACTTGACCAACAAGTGTTCATGCTTTTCAAGAGGGTATAAATTTGGGCTGGATTGGGTTAAATTTTCAAGATACCAGTGGTCCAATTTGAATAACAGAACAGTCCATTTTATCAGAAGTAATGGGGGTTTAGAACTACTGATAAAATAAAACATTTTCTGTAATAACATAGATTAGGCTAAGTTTCATACTTACGGATATTTTAAGTTGTGAAAAAAATATATTTGAGCATTCTAGGGCAAATTGTACAGATTTGATCAAAATTCAAAGGGCCCTACCCCCTAAATATGTCATTTTGGGGTTCCTTCCTTTTTGGCTGAAAGGTGGACACAGGGTTTTCACTATCCCACCACCCCCATTGGATTATGGATCTGTATGCTTTGGCAGTGCATTCTTGGTGCAAATTGCCGGTAATAGACCACATGTTACAAAAGTGCAGCTTTGTAGAAAACGTGGATTTTTTTGCAAAATGGCGGATTTTAGAGGTTGAAATTCAAAGTCAGGTCACAAGATTATTTCTTTCTAATTTGGACTTACATCTTACTGCTTGCATCAGGAAAGTATTTTTGCAGCAGATGGCAAAATATTTTGTCATCACATTGCTTGTACAAAATTTGATCAAATTACATGAACATGACTTCTGGATATTTGGGTCAGCAATGGCTGACAGATCAGAAATGAAATGGACATATTGGACTACCATGGCCCTATTATTAGACTGGAATAATACCATAATGTGGATTTAAATCTGTGGAAAAAGGACATATAAAGGTAAGAGATCATAACACACCTTTTGTACCACTTTTTACAAATTTCTTATTTGTATGTGATACCAGTTAATATCATGGCCGCCATGTTGGATTTTGTGTATCTTGGTGACGTCACAGCCTAAGGCTTAGCTTGGAACCGAGGCGGGCTGGTAGCCAATCAATCTCATTCATGTCTCAGCATTTCGACTGATGAGAATCTGAAGCTCACTCTCTTGCAATTGTAATGCCAAGCCTTTTATACTATCCAATGTAAACTTGAACGGAACTGATGTAACAACTGGTTGTAATGTCTGTGGTGTGACAACAAAACTATATGTGTCCTGAATGATGTCTCTGGATCCCCTCTCCAATTGGCTCAAAGAGTGCTGATTTCCTGATACTTAGTTTGGTTGATCAAAGCAGAGCGACGAATTATGCACGATTCATGTATTTTCGAAACTTGTCTATACACTTATGTCTTTCCACCCAGTGTCGTGCACAAACTGAGTACCTTCTTATAGGGTTGCAAAATACTCTGACAGGCAAGATTTAAGAAATGCCTGGTCCTTTGCAACTGAGAAGACATTTCTGCTGCGCCATCATACACCTGTCCATGAATTGACTTGGCTTCTAGATTTACACTTGGTTACCCCTCCACTATGCCACGAATAACAGCTGCTCCATTGCTTCGTTCTCGATAAAGTTAGTAAAGAAGAAGCTTCATTTCAAATGAGCAAGGCAGTGATGCATCCCAGTACCTGAAGCATACCAAGCACTTCCTTATTTGAATGCTGGACTGTAACTTCATTGCCCATAAGGGTGGTCCGATATCAACACCGGAAATCGGGAAATCGGAGGAATTTTGCCACATCAGCCGAAACCAGTCCTGTGTGTGGGCTGTGAGACTGCCCAATTCAGCGACCATAACCAAAGTACTTGCGAAACTGAAAAAAAGTGAAAAAAAGCAGTAGAGAACTGAGGGAAAATGTTGCAGACAGAGCTAGTAACCCATTAGATTATTGGCGTTGCCATTCAGACACTATGCTTAAACAACTAGTGCAAAAACACCTTTCTGTACCAGTCTCCTGAGCTGCGTTACACATGAGTTACAGAGGCTGTTTAGTAGAGCTGGTCACACCATTAGGGATTTGCGGTAGAGACTACCGCCAGACAAGGAAGACAAAGCTTTGTTTTTGATCATGATAGGATCATAAAACTTTTACAGTTCATCACCCTTGTAAGAGTCTAGCTCAGGGTTGAAGAACCCGTGACCTTGGCCTGATTTCGAGGTCACCAGGGTCAATCCATTTAGAGAAATTGCAAGGAATATCAGAAAAACTTGCCTCCTAAGCATCCCCCAGACTCGCTATTGCTTTCTTATGTGGACGAGCGCCCACATAAGAAAGCAATAGCGAGTCTGGGGGATGCATAGGAGGCAACAGAAAAACCACATAAGCTAGGATCACAAAACTTTACAGTTGATCTCCCTTTCAAAAGGTGAATTCAAGTTTGAAGGAGAATGAGTCTGTATGAAACAAAAAAAGTATGTGCTCAGCATACTTTCATAAGAATACATTGATCACATTTCATTTATTCTCCTTTGTGGGCGGCTGAGGACTTTTAAGGCGGTCTTAACTGTTAGGTTTTTTCTAAGTTGTGTATATTTCGAATTTTGGGGAGCACATAGAAGATGTTCCTTCAATGGGAGTCAAGGTTACACTCATGTTCAAGCAAAGCTACAGTGGTCCATGTTGGTTAAGTGGAGCGCTAAAAAGGCCACTGTAATATCATTGCTGTGGCCTCGAAGGGTACAGTTTTCGAGTTCAAGCCAAATGATAACATCCGTAATTCTATACAGAACAAGCAGGCTTTCCTACACCTTTCATGACATTATAAATTCTACTTTGTAGGTTCTAATTGAGAGATGTGAAATGTTTTTGTCTCAGTAAGTGTAATTTCATAGTATTCTGAACATTTATGTTTCTGTGCGTAAGCATACTCTTTGCCATATACCTTGTCCACATTCATCATAAGCTTTTTGTATAGCGAGTGTGTACCAAGTTGGATCATTTACAGCCAGCTTGGGATACTATGGCAGTAAAAAAAAAACATAACGGCTAACGCCTTAGTACCCCGCGGCCACTCCCAAAATGGAATAAATAATGTATGATTAATGTATTCTTATGAAAGTTACGCTGAGGGCACACCTTTTCTCTTACATGCACCTTTCTTTTGCACTGGTCAGTACCACAAAAGAAAGCTGTGAGTAGCCTTTTTGGGCTGTTCAAAAGTATATACTAAGAAAGGCGAAAAGACCTGACAGGTATGTAATAGCATGCAGTGGAATATTCCCAGGTAATCTCTGTTTATCCTGGGTGCTAAAATACAGTACAACAAAGTTCACGATTCAAGTGTATCTAATCATGAGATAACACTGCAAACCATTAACAGTGAATGGCCTTGAAATGTTCAAATCTTCAGATATCACGCGCAAGCAATGAAAAAAAAAGACACCAGGACCCATGCACGCAAAATGTCTCTGGTGACCTTGAAAATTAGGTTAAGGTCATTGTCCTTCCAAACTGAAGCAGACCCCATCAAGGGTGTATAAAGTATGAAAGTTTCTTGATCCTAGCACATTTGGTTCTCCTCATAGTTTCCAATTAAATTGACCGGGGTGACCTTAAAATTAAGTCAAGGTCATTCTCCTTCAAACTTGAATTCATCTTTCGAAAGGGAGATCAAATGTAAAAGTTTTGTGATCCTAGCTGACCTGGTTCTTCTGATATTCCTTTTTTTCTTTAAATGAAGTGACCCTGGTGACCTTGAAATCTGGTCTAGGTCACTGTCGTTCAAACTTGACGCAGAAGGTGATTATCTGTAAATATTTCATGATCCTAGTAATTCTGGTTGTCCTATATGCGTGCAAGAAACTCATAGAGAATTGAACTGGGTGACCTTAAAAATGGGTCAAGGTCATCGTCCTTCATATCTGACACAAACTTCAAAAAGGGTGATCAACTAAAAAAAGTTTCATGATCCAAGCTTACCTGTTTTTTTTTTAAATCGCGCACAAGAAGGGACACACGGACGGATGCACGGATTCACACACAGTCGCAGGCGATAGCAATACCACCCGGCTCCAGGTGGGCCGAGGGGTAATGATGCAAGTTTTACAGAAACCATCTCAAAGAGATGGACTGTACGCAAGCCAAGGGTTATTGCAAAGCCAGCACATCTGAAATGTCAACATTTTACTCCCCCATTCCCTTTAACCATAGCTTGTTTTTGCATTTTGTGCTCGCTCTGAAGTAGGCTAAAAGTAATAACGTTTTGTCATATAGACATATTGCCTATCATGTTTTCCCTATCAAATGTCATTGAACAGCAACAACATCGCCAATATCTCTATATGTTCACGATCTTGAATGTCGCTGTCAACTTAGAGGCATAAGAATTGTTTTCCGCCCAGGGATGACTATTTGTTTTAGATGCATCAGGAGAAGTAATGGGTGCGGAGCCACTTGCTGCTCGGCTATGGTAAGAGTTCATCCTTGTGGCGTCACAAGAATTCTGCAAACGATCGACTCCGTCGGCATCTCTACAAATGCGCTCGCCTTTTGGGAAAACAACCAAACTGTCTACAAAAATAAGAATAACAGGAAAAAAGATTACCTTAAAGGTGCTTTTTCAGGGAAATATTTAGGGATGTAAGGATTCAAATCAGAATTAGTTTATATTAATTTAATATAAAATGAGGTTAATATCAGATGCATTTTAGCTTTGCCAACAAATTTGTGGCTAAAGCGCAATAAATCCGATATGCCGAGGGACAGGCAATACCGGGGCAACAACTTTGGTTACATACATTACGACTGCTCTCACAAGTTCGTGAGATAATGGGAAAAATGTTAACTGTCCGATATTTTATCTCGTCAACAATTGCAAGTGACGATTGTGGATGTATA
>OZ026629.1:60254755-60257255 GCA_964020975.1 Hermodice carunculata | reverse complement strand
TGTTGTTTGCCCTGAAAGTTTGACTTTTTAACGTTTAAATTTACACAAAACCCTCACAAATGAGCTACCCTTGAGTGTTGCACTGTTCAGCTGGTGGTGACACCTGCTGGTGACGCACGCATGGCATTCATTGAAACCTTACATTCATGATCAGAACATCTACCGAACTGCAGTGTTCAATATTTACTGACACGAAAGGTCACAGCTGATGCTGATTATGTGTAGAATGGCAAAGGCATATTTTCCATCTTCATATTAATGTTACGTATCGCTCTTATTCAAAACTAAATATTTGCTCAATAAAACAAGTAATAATATATGCTTTGCCTGAAAGACATGTAGGCTTTAGCCGTGTGTCTCGGCTCAGGTATATTGGGATAGATGACCATCAAAATTACGTTTCACACGGCCTAAATTACATTGAGTATTTACATTGCAGTACAGACGGGGCTATTCAAATGATGACAAAAGGTGTGAATATTAATCAGTGTTGCTATGCGATTCAGTATGGTACTGTACAAACAGCAGGGTTCAGGAATAGAAATGAATAAAGGATTAGCACATTTGTTGGTATCTGAAGATGCATTATTTTTGGTCCAATGCTAGGCAGTTGGTTAATCGGTTGCTTTCTATTTGAATTCCTCAGTCAGACCGTAAATCAGTTTACCCCCTTTCACCGCGGGGCTGTCGACTGATGGTTTCAGTGCATTTCACAAATGTGAGTTAAACGGTCAATATATCTAATTGTAATTATGTTCGAATATTCATGTCGGCACGCATGAGGATAATTACACGGCCTTATATTTAGAATATTATTAAAAGATCAAATTATAATCATTGATGTACCTCCTCGAAAACAATACATTTTTCAAGGATAATTGTCATCATGACACCCTTTAACGACTCTGTAACAATTTAATGAAGTTATTTATGGCCACATCATCATATCAGTTCCACATTAGATAGAATGGACTACAAAATGCACATTACAGCTAAAATGAGATGTCAATGCAGTTGAGGTTTTCAGATTTTCCAAAATGAGACAAAATACTTGCATGGACAAGTGAATACAAATGGCTGAAATCTTTTGTATCGGAGTGAATTGTAATTTTGTCCCCAATTGCGAATGTTTTATGCTATCAAAGAATGTCCTTTCAATGGCAATATGCGGTGGAATATATCACAATTTCTTGGAACCTGGGCCTTTTAATGGTAAGATGAAAATGTCAACTATGCTTCGCTAATGATGAAGCCCTTGAAGGCGGATAGAACACGTGCTTTGTGCTTTCAGTCTTTGTGCACCGTCTACAATTGTTAATGCTGGTCATGTCGACAGTGCCACGGTCAATATGTTTTGTAGTCTTTCATAAAAGATTGTTTGGATAAAAGTTGCAGGCTTCTACTTTTGTACGTACCAGGGTGTGCTTTTCAAACTTCATTCAAGCGTTTATATTCGAGCTGTTTTTCGATTTTCTCTGTTTGAAGTGACGGGTGGGTTTAATGGGCGAAAAAATCAAAGTGGACCGATGGATAACCCAAACACATAATCCCTCCCCTATGGTGGGAACTGTGAAGAAACGTTCTGTATGGTCCTCTGTTCCCCAGTCAGACATTTGTACACCACTATCACAACAACCAACTTGTTGCTTTTGACTGTACGTTTCGAGTGCTATTTAATTTCGTTGGCATATGTTGCCTGCACGAAAGACAAATGTTGCTCTGACGCAAGTAGGTTTTTGATCCATGGCATAAGCTAAAATATCAGTGAAAGAATCTGAAAACTCGAAAGCTTTTCCAAATATTACTACATATATTCACACGAAATGAGCCATAAGGACCAAGGCAACAGACAGTTCTAAATAGGCATAGAACACACACAAAGTACTGAGATTGTTCATATTCTTCAAGAGCATATATCTTTGCAGTCAGGATTACAGTCAGCTCGTGGGGGGGGGGGGGGCAGGATGCTTGCTTGATGGACATATCCATTTCTGCCGGAATTCTACTGAAATGGGAAGTTTCAATTTATATTGTTACAAATAATATTTCAATTTCATCCGGCGTAAATGATTTGAATCCCATTGAGAACCAATCAAGAGAATACGCAATTGACAAAATTCTATTTCGCCACAATGAAAATGAATGTTTAAAGAATCCCTCGGTACATTTTATAATCAATAACGGGGTCAAGTGTCAAACCTTGGCTCTTGTTATTGTAGAATGTCATAGTGTTTTGTTGCGAAACAGATGAGTGAATGATGCTTTTTGACTACTTGTGCTTTGACAAACTCCTCAAATTTATCAATATGCAAGAAAATGCATCACATTATCTTCTTCAGATAATGAATTTATACATTTTTAATGTTTCATAACCTGATTCTATTATCGCAACCACTTCAAAGTGTTGTACAATGTTTCTGTAGCAGAATTCTACCAATAACCACATTCACTTTAAAGTCTGTTGTAATTTGGCGTCAGAAAAAAACAGCTGGTCAACACT
>OZ026629.1:60252055-60254555 GCA_964020975.1 Hermodice carunculata | reverse complement strand
TTTGAAACAAAATCGGTCAATAGCACTCGGAAATTTCACATATTATTCTATTTTTCGTTGCGCTTTTATTGAAAGTTGGAGATTAAGAACGACAGGAAGGCAATCTGCTGCATAATTGAACCACGTACAGTAAACAGTGGGTCCCCACTCGCCTGAGGTGCCACGCAGTGGCTGCAGGGGAATTTGTTGGTTCAGTTTTGAGACGTGATTAGATAAGGTTTAAAATAGTTTAAGATGATAATTACACATAATTTTAGTCTTAGGGTTGAATTCCTCTGGAATCAATAAAAAATGCGAATATACGTGTAAGTAGTTAAATAACTTAACGCGTACGGTATGGTACATAAAAATGGATCAAGTGGCATGAGGTCTGAATGAACAGGTGGAAGATGATAGGGAGGTGAAAATGACATACAGTGGATAGAAGTAGAGTACAAATGGGCACGGAATAGCAATAGGTGAAGTGTACAGGGGGTATGAGGGTCTACCAAATGAATGTGGAATGGCCAAATATATGATAGAATAAGAATGAGGACTAGTGATATCCAGCAGCAGGGGTATAAGGTTATGATTGCTGGGCTTTTAATGGTCACATAGGAAATGGAGTATATGGAGTAGAAGGAGGGGACAGAGAAATTAATAGGAGTGGCAACAGGTTATTGAACTTCACTAGGGAATATGGGCTGAGAATAGAGAACAGAGATATGCATTGCAAACGGAAGTGGATATGGGCCTCAGGTGGCAGACAGACAATAATTGATAATATCTTAGTGGATAGTGAGATCTTTCGAATGACACAAAATTGTGAAGTAGCTGACGAGAGTACACTGGATATATCTATTTATTTTCTATTTTATTTATTGAATTAATCAGCAGTGAATACATGGCAATATAATTCAAAAGAATATATATATATATATATATATATATATATATATATATATATATATATATATATATATATATATATATACATACATATATATACATGTAAATACACACACATATATATGTATATATATATATACATACATACATACATACATATACATATATACAAATGATTAAAAAAGCGTAAAAATCTGCTGATTGGGAAGAGTCAAACAGGTGAGACACCTATGCGAGTCGACTCCCCCATGAAGTAGGTGATAAAGATGAACACAGCTGACGCTGTAAATTGGTGATGATGATGAGATTAAAACAGAAGTGGCATATGTACTAAAATAGAGGCAGTGATCGTAACTGGATGACAAATTCAGTTGACATGGAACCATGCAGGAAGAATAAAGGGAGGACCAAATGGCTGTGGAGCATACACAACGGGGCAGACTGGGGTAGTTAACAGGAGAGGCTGAGAATTGAATTACAAGAGTGGAAAGATAAATGGGAGATTGAAGAGCAAATGAATGAAGACCTTACTAGGAGAATACTTAAGATGGCTCAAGAGAAGATAGGCAGAAAGAGGTACTGGGAGGTGGCTCAGGAGAAGATTGGCAGAAAGAAATTTCCGGTTGAGAGTAGATATAAATAAACCCAGAACTGGAAGGAACAATGGAAGGACAGAGGGTTAGAAATAGAACATAGCGATTAGCCAGGAAAAACAAGCAGCACAAACTGAAATAGAGGAAGCTAAAAGACAGTGTATGGAATATAGAAAACAGGAAGAAGATATGAAAGCAGAAAGGTGAACTAGTAAAAATGTATATATGACAAAGAAAATAGCGGAAAGCAGAGAAGGGTTGACTAGCTTTTAGAAACAGGTTAACCGGAAGAGAAAGAATGAAAATCAAGAAATCATATATGGAGAAAAGAGAACATAGGGAGGAAAAAACATTAAGGGAGCACTGGGGTGAGATTAATGACTCCAAATGGGGCCAGGGAATAGTACCAGCATGCCAATCCGAAGATAGACAGGATCGATGGGATCGTGAGTTGTGCCATAGAATCAGTGCATTGCGGTCAAGATAGCTATAGAGTGGATGAGATTAGGCAAAGCTCCAGGGACAAATGACATTTTGAATGAGTTTATAAAGAAGGGGACAGGGGAAATTGAAGACAGTTTACAGATGCTTTGCAATAGAATAATTGAAAAGAAACAAATACCTAGGGAATGAAATAGGCTTATGGTATCATTTATTCCGAAAAAGGGTCAAGGTGACCAACTGGACAAGTGTAGGGGTATTGCTATTGCATCAATCTGAGCAAAATATTTATTCGGATAATGTATCGAAGACTGAGCAGAACAGTTAAAATACTTGGACTTCTGTGAGAAATTCAGAATGGCTTGAAACCAGAGAGACGGTTAAGCCAACATGTATTTATGCTGACTCAGGTTTTGGAATTGGCAAGGCAAAAGCTGAGAAATGTTTTTTGTATAGATGTGATAAAAGGTATATGATAAGGTGTGAAGAGATGCTCTATGGAAAAATCTTAATGGGTAAGGATTCGGAGGCAATTTTCTGGAAATAGTGAAAGCCCTATACAAGAATGTAGAATGCAC
>OZ026629.1:60214555-60247055 GCA_964020975.1 Hermodice carunculata | reverse complement strand
TCATTTTTGAATTTGTACTTAGGGTACTAATTTCATGACCCCTCTCCAAAATTAGTACTTCAAAAATGACGATTTTCCCCAAAAAATCATTGCAAAATTGCACAAAACATGCCAAAAATTGACCATCATTTTTCATATTCTGTGAAAGTGTACAGACCAATTCAACCCCCTTCCCCGCTTGCGTACTGTAAGTACTAATTCAAAAATGATGAAAATGTTGAACCATCCCTCAGGATTATCAACCAGGTTGTGCCGATATACATGATCGTTAAAGGAGCTAGACTGCGTACGTTAGCGAGCACGAAGAATTTGTCCCGGCCTCGCATCTCGAGAGTAATATTTGGGAACTTTAACTAATGTATTGTTGAGTTTTTTTCTTGAAAGATACTACTGTTGGTTTGGATTTTGTGTCAGTATCCACAGAGTTCCAAAGTAGAAAAGCAGTGGAAAAGAAAGAATCATGCGACAATTTTGTTCTACATGGGAGAAGAAGAATGTAAGTTTCGTTCCGAAGATTGTGCCCAGAAGGAATAATCTGGGGGTTGCAGGAATTTGCGTTACGAAATGTCAGTTTAGGTTATGCCAGTATCTGCTTGCCTTTGTTTTAAAAATAACATCGGTGGGTTCCACGTGTCGTGTGCATTGTTCAATGATCGACCGTGAAGATGTATAGGTTTCACACGAAAGTTAATATAATGCAAGGTTGACTTGTATAACATACAGAATGGTTGCAGATCTGTGAGAAAATGAACTTAGACGACTTGAGGCACACGTAATGCAAATCAACATAGATATTAACAAACAGATAAATGAATGAAGTCTTATAGGTATGTGTAGAAAACCGGAGCGCTGAGCGCAACCCAGTTGCACAATCGACAGTCACTAGGGAAAAACAACAAGAAAAGTCTGAAAATATTGTGCTTTATCAATCAATGGTTATAGCTTGCAGGTTGAAAGAAACAGTCTTTTTTTTTTCTTTTTTGGTTGCTCATGTGATGGTGCTTCAAACACGACTAGAAGTACACTGTCTCAGTCAGAACTTAAACCGGCAGATCTTGTTAACCTGGCTGTCGACGCGACAGGGATTTGAGGTGGTGGGCTTGCCACCTTGTCTGGATCACTCTCACAATTCACCACAGATGCTCGATCTTTTTGATCTTTGAAAAAGATACGACCTTCAGCCGTCTTGGGCCGACTTGATTGGGGTAGCTCTGAAATTGGGGATGTGAAGCAAGCACTTGATTGCTGACAGCTCTGGGGCTGGCCGGGGACACTGCACCGACGGAACCGCCATCTGTACCGCATCAAATATCATTTTCATTTTCTTGGAGGGTACATGTTTCAGTGCCGTGAAGTAATGTTGCTACTGTTTCTTGCGTCAACACAATGAGGAAGAAGGTAGCCTAAATTCTGTGGAATTTCCCCATAAATGCTTTTGAAGAAGAAAATTAATTTGCTTTTTTCTCGACGTGCTGAAATTTTTTAAAAACCAGCCTCTTCATAGTAAACCATGATAAGTTCCTGAGGTAGCTCCTGTAATATTTCTGCTTGCAGCTAATTGGGCATTTTCCTGAAACTCCAGTTGTCCCAGATCACAGGTTCATATTTGAGGAGAGGTCTGATTAAAACAAAAGTAGCATTTCCAAAGATTTGCTACTGAGCCGAAACTGCAAATATTTCACAATGTTTACCATTTTTATGCCTTTAGTTGTTAGTTCCTTGATATAGTTAGACCATGTTAGATAGGAACAAATTGTCAGGCCTAAATTTTTATGATCGGGTTTGTTGGGTAATTTTTCATTCATGAATAGTAACGCAGGGTATTGTAAGGGGTTTCTTTCTCAGATATTACCACACTGCTGGATTTTGCATGGTTAAAAGACAAGAGCCACTGTTGCGACCAACTTTCAATTTCTTTCAAAGTCTGTATTAGGAATATATGTCGCAGCAGATGCATCATCCACCCTGACAAACAGAAATGTATCGGCGGCAAAAAGCCGTATAGATGATTGCACAATGCCCTCGATATCACTGATGGACATCAAAAACAAAAAGGGTTCCAAGGCAGATCCTTGTTGGACACCTGCTCTGGCTCGCCCCCAATGTGATGCTGCTCCCTAGACAACGACCTTCTGCATTAGCCCATCTAAATAATCACCGAACCACTGCAACAGGGGTCTGCGAATTCCTAATTTTTGTAATATGTGCAAGAGGCAGAAGTGATAGACACGGTCAAATGCTTTATTTATATCACAAAAAATTACTCGTACATCTTTTTGCATGTCAACCATTTCACAAAAATGATGGTATAAGAAAACAAGATGATCGACCCTGAAGTCACCCGGGGTGAAACCAGATTGTGATTCTGATAAGGCTAAACTGTCTCGAAAGAAATTAAAAGTATATCTAAATACTATTTTATCACATATTTTACTTGCAGTACTGCATAATGAGATAGGCATATAACTATTGCAGTGGTTAGGAGACCCCTTCTTAAAGATCGACACTACATTAGCCATTTTCCATTTGGTGGGAAATCTACATTTATGCAAAGACATATTAAACAACTTTGCCAAGGAGTCTGAAATAGAAGGAGATGCTTCCCTAAGCAAACATGCACAAAAAGCCATCTGGGCCATTTGTCTAAGAAATGTCTAGACTTTTTACCACCGAGAAAATTTCATCACTTTTAATTGAAATAGACTCCAAAGAACTCATGTTGTCATATTCCTGTGCCGGAAGTGTGAAAATTTGTATCATCAACCTTAGTTTCATTAATGAAGAAATCGTTTAAAATATGAGATTTTGCTTCATTATCAATATATGTTCTGTTTCCATGCCTTAATGCTGGAATATTAGACGCTTTGTTTTTACGTGGAAAGGATTTGACTGCCAACAGCCTTTTTTCCTTCGTCGTGTATTATTAATTGAATTTCCCAGTCCATTATAATAATTTACTTCGGCATGGATAAAATCCTCCGTATATTTACTACGTAATTGTTTGAAATATGGCCAAAACGCCGGTTTGTGTTTGGGTCTAGTATAAATGCTTTCCACTTTCCGCTTGGCAGTGCAGAGAGCGGACGTATACCAAGGAGCATCAGCGGGTCGTATCGGAACTGAATGCCTCTTTAGCTGCTTGTATAAAAGTATTGGACCACACCTCACAAATCAGATCAACATCATCCGAGTCAAAAGCAGGTTTTCTAATCACTTAATGATCGCTTTTCTCTAAACGAATCAAATTTGGCTTTGTCATAATTCCACACTTCCCTAGTGTAGACCGGGGCCTTCTTGCATCGGAAAAGAAGATTGGCACTAATAAGAGTGATCACAGTTGGACAATGAAACAGATACTTTAATATTGCGGGCATAGTTTAGCATGATTGCAATACATGTAATTTGGTCCAAACATGTAGTGCTGGCAGAATATTTCGTAATTCTCGTGGGGTCATTAATTATGAACAGTGAGTAAATTTGCAGAACAAAAATGCTGCAATTTAGTGCCATGATTTGTAGTGGGGTCAACATTCAGATCTCCCAAGATTAGGATTTAATCAATATTAGATGCTTTGCCATTATCTACATGTTTGTCTTGCAACCTGTCCCACACAGGAGCTGGGAGTTTATCAACAACTGCTAACAAAAATCTTTTGTTGTGAAGACGAAGTTCAACCCTCATAAGTTCTAAGTCGGCATACTCCAGATCCAGACGACGCTTTACTACGATTGACCATGAAACACGGAGAGCCAAGTGCTCCTCCTCAAACGCCAGTGGTTCTGTCGCGTCTCATTATTTAATGGAAACCTTGAATTTCCATGTCTCTATCTGAGTGTCCGTGGGTAAGAAAGGTTACTGACAGTGCAATAATATCGAAGGAGTTGGCCAATGACGTTTTAACGCACATTAACTTTTAACGTTATACAGTAGTTGCCGATTTTCAAGGAGACAGGAATGGATACTGTAAGGCTCAAATAAAATGTATGTAAACTCCATGCGTCTGTAAGATACTGTGGTATGGAAAGACTGTGGAGTGACCATAGTCGGTATACATCACGAGGGTATGCTCCTGTTGCAACCATGGAGTTGAAAGTTTGTACTTCGCAAGAAACACACATAGATGACACGAAATAACACAAAGCATTGAGACAATAAATGGTACAGCAGTCAGAGGTACAAGCAATACTAAGTAATGCAATCGAATAAAGCGAAATAAAGTACCCTAGGTTATTGATTAGTGTATATATGTGTGTCATTTAGCACCTAGGGTGCAGGGATAACCCACGAAAGTCCATTTGACTTATTTCCAGTGGGGGTCCTCTCTACAGATAGAAAGCTGCTGCCGCCGTTGACGCAGCTGCTCTTCTCGATAAACAGCGAGGGATCACCTCGTCACCATGAAAGAAAGCTTGCAAAATAAACTGAAGATATATTAGCCAGGGCAAAAACCTCAGAATGAAGCGTTTACCAATATTACCCAGGTACATGTACTATATACCGTTCAACAAGATATATCTAACTCCATCTTGAGGATTAATATACAGCGGTATATCAAATAACCAAAGACTATGGTACAACATGCAGTTTAAATGGAAGAGGTTGTTTTAAGATACGTAATGTGACTGGTTATATAATTTTATAAGATGGATACTCGAGAGAACTGTAGCTGCTTTATAACAATGCGTCTGGTTGTGGTAAAAATCAACCCAGCAACTAGAAAAGAAGATCTGCTTCACAGCAAATCTGTCTGGGTGCCTTCAAAATGAAAACAGTTTGAAATGATACACTTTGCCATTGTTCAACATAATCTAAATTTCGCATATTAGCCTAATTTTTATAAATAAAAATGCTCAGCTTTGGTTCTTGGTTCAAGGGATGTGGCCATGTCCCAAACTTATAAAGTGAAGTTTGAATGAAACTACTATCTATAATAGTTCTGAAGCTATTCAACATTTTAACTTTGTGTATTTGCTTAATTTGCATGAATTTTAAGCCTAGAAGAACTTTGATTTATTGTTCATTGGATGGGGCTATCCCACAAACCCATAAATTGAAGTAGGAATGGCACCTCTATAATAGTTTTGAAGCTATTAAAGATTTACATTTTGCATATTCACCTAATTTGCATAAATTAAAATCCTTTGGTTCATGCTTCATTGGATGCGGCTTTGCCACAAACCTCTAAATTGAAGTCGGAATTGCATCTCTATGTACAATAGTTTTGGAGATATTCAACTTAAAAATTTTTCAATGCCCCTTATTAGCATAATTTGAAATTCTACAACTATACGGTCAATTATAGTGGCAAGTGTCACAAAGGCATATGCGCACATTGAAATTTTGAGTCCATCTGCAATAGTTTGGAAGATATGGCGCTTTTGAAATTTTTGTTGCCTCTAAAATTTGCATAATTTTAAACATCATGACTTTTCCAAATGAGATGCATAATTTTACTGGTTATGTCAGTCACTATGGCAAGTTTGGTGGTTTTCGGAAAAACAGTGTCTGGAAAAAAAACAACTCTGGACCAACTTGGTCGTAAAGAAAGAAAGAAAGAAAAAATGAAGGACATTGGCCTTTTATTTCTTTGTTAATTTATCTGACATGAAAGACCACCTGTCCTATGTGACTACTTTTGTCTGGCATAAGGGGTGGTCTTAAATTGCAGGCACCACTGCACAGTGAAACCTCTCTACAGTGAGCACTCTTGTGACCAGAGAAAAGTGCCCACTCCTGAGAGGATCAGCCCTTCTGGAGAGTATTAATGAGTATATGTGCATGTACAGTGTACACATATTATAATTCAGAGGGATGTGTATACATGCAATACAAAACTGTCTTTGTTCCTTTATTACATAAACACATTTAAACAGATGCTGTCACAAAACTAAATCTACATGTACCTGTGAACTGAGACATGCACTACACTGACTCAGAATTGGCTATGAAAAACAGGCTTCATCTCACTGGTTACAAGAAAACAAAGACATGAAATTGTCCAGTGAGATGACACAAATCCACACACTTTTTGCAAAATTCATCAAGTTGTGAAAACAGTCATTGAGGACTGTAAGTTCTGTATGTAGTCTATTTTTAACAGAGGGTACACTCTGTCGGGCTTGTTGCCTTGAAGTCCAGTCTCTCTGATCCCTTGGGACTGATAAGCCCAGCAGACTCCTACCCTCAGGCGAAAAAAGACCAGCTACCAGCTACAACACTGATCAGTCTCAGTCATTGTGTATTTACAGCTCTGTCCAGCATTAGGGTGAACATGGAGCAGATATGTTTCTTGCATGAACAGAAAGAGATTCTCTGTATTTTATTGAGAACCTCATTACACAGTTGTTGGGAGTCCCGCCCTCCCCACATGGAGCAGATATGTTTCTTGCATGAACAGAAAGAGATTCTCTATATTTTATTGAGAACCTCATTACACAGTTGTTGGGAGTTCCCCCCCTCCCCACCTCCCATTTGCCATAAGACCCACACCTTTCAAGCCATACACCTAGCAGGCATGGCTAGAAGGCTGCCTATGAGACAGGTTCAAGTATCATGAATTCAAAATAGTTGCCTTGCACCATGGAGGCTTGTAATATGCAGTACAGCAGAAGCCCCAGTCGAAATGTGGATAGTTGGGAAATTCACTGAATTTAGCATACATTAAAATTCCCCAACTTTTGTTTCCATGCTATTGGATTTGCCAGATGTCTCAAACCTATATGTGTAAGTTAGAACTTTGTGTCTATCTATAATATTTTTTGAAGATATAAAGCTTTTAAAATTTTAATTGCCCATAATTTGCATAATTTTCAACATCATGACTGTTCCAAGTCAGGTGCCTAATTTCACTGGTGGGTCAGTCATAATGGCAAGTTTGGTGGTTTTCGGAATAATAGTGTCCGAGAAAAACTCCGGACAAATTTGGTTCTAAAGAGGAAAGAAAGAAAGAAAGAAAGAAAGAAAGAAAGAAAGAAAGAAAGAAAGAAAGAAAGAAAGAATTCTTGGAAAAACAAAATGTCTGGGTTGGCACCCAGACATAATTACATCACCGCAACCTACGGTGCAAAAATCGCCCGCCATAAAATGATCAGTGCTGTAGCCCTTCCCCGATATACTACGCCGGGCGTCCCCCACACCGCAGGTAGTGTATGCAGAGAGAATTCAGCAGCTTGATTTCATTTCTACCGTACCCACCAGGAATATTAGAACTGGTTGGTAATCATACAAAGAATGCGGTCTCAAGTAGGCCGTCAACAGTAGAGATTTCAACATGAGTAGTAGTTCCACCATCATGGTAATTATGAGGGGGTAAATGTGTGCGCTGCCTTTACAGACGTTGGTAATGTTTCGTGGTACAGTTTCAATGTCAAGTGAACAACTAGCTTGTAATGCGATTACTGTACGTAGTAAGCATTGTTTATGTGACCAGTTTAGGGCTCTAAAAAAATTTAGGGCTCAAAAAAAGTCAGCAGTACGTTACATCGTTTCAGTAGTGTTATTTCAATTGAGCAGTAACGTAAGCGCAGTTGAAACGCTATCTGTTTCGCCGTTTGACTTATTTGATTGCGTTGGAGAATGTCACGACTTTGTTTTTTTTTTTTTTTAGATCGACTTCTGGGCATAATATTTGAGACTGATAGCTATAGTTAATACAACGAGACTTATGTGTCAATAAGGCAGACTGCAATTAGTTCTGTGCACTTTTGAAGACAAAGTGTGCACTTTTGAAGACCCAAATGTTCAGGTTTCACTGTAGCCGGCTTGAACCATTTGGATCGTCACAAAGCACGATCATGGTGTGAAAGGCCTCATTTACCGTGAAAAGCAGCTGCATAGGAATACATATAGCTGTCTACGCACGGTATGCAGGTAGTTTTTTTTTTCAATTTGACCACACATATTTCCATATATATCCTGCTATACCATCATTTCCAGCCTTCGTGTTCAGAGCGTGGTTGCTATCTTGTACTGCTATATTATTATTATTATTATTATTATTATTATTATTATTATTATTATTATTATTATTATTATTATTATTATTATTATTATTATTATTATTATTATTATTATTATTATTATTATTATTACCACCGGTGCAGGGGACAAGGGCGCAAGCACCTGCGACGGAAGTGCAGGTAACAAGAATGCAGGTGGATCCAGATGCAATGCTTTGGGACATCTACAACCCTAATGGAAGACACATCCCGACTTCAGGCTGCTAATTTAAAGTAATCAAAATTAAAATTTCCGCTGAGTTTCATGTGTACGTCTCACAGATCATTTTTACGTCATTTTATCAATATTACAGAAGCATGTTGGTACCTTCTTTATGTCTGTGGTACTTTCATCGATAAAAAGTAGGTATATTAAAAATGCAACCCTTCTCTTATTACTTGATCTTATGTGTTCTCGGTATGTCTACTCCTGAAGCTACTACAATAGCTCATCAGGTCATGGTTCGAGGAAAACTTTATCAGAAGACAAACCCTGAATTGATCATCTTCGATCTGGAAAAAAAATGTATACTTATGCGAGCCGTGGCTTCAGGCAGAGAATTTACGGTATGTTCATTAGATGCAACTGCAGCACAAACCCATGAATTAAAGATGGAATGAAACCACTACCAGTAAAAGCTTTGAATATATTCAACATTTAAACTTTTCAAGTGCCTAGTAGCATAAATTAAAATTCTATGATGTAAAGTGGTAATGACACTTCTATCAAAAATACTTTTCGAGGTATAATCATGCCAGGCTTGGAGTTTCTACATAAAATAGTCTTCAAATGATATATCAAACAAATGTACTGGTAAAACAAACAAACAAACAAAAAATGAGGAAGAAAGCTTTCACAGAAAAACAAAATATCTGAGCTGGCAGACTGACATACATAAACTGACCTTAATTGGGTAAAGCGTGCTCAAGGCATTATGGCAAGAAATACGTAAAACAGTTCTGGCATCACTATATCTACGTGGTGGTGATATCACATTGTGTATGATTAAAAAAAATCCCCAAACTATACAATAATTTGACATTCAACAAATAGGGAATATGTTAAAAAATGCTAGAACTAATGCTTGCCACCAGATGAATTTTCAATTGTACATGACTGTGTTTTGACAGATGTTACACATCATGATCACAGGCTGTGGCCTAGGTTGCTTTGTATGTACATACCATGAGAACATGACTCGCATGAAACACCCACGACTTCCTTGTGTTAACCATTGTCAAGTATTCAGAAAATGTTGAATATGGTAAAGTGTCATCTGGAGCCCTGTGACAATTTAATGCCAAACATTGATGTTAAATGGAAATTTGGCTAGTTCTCCGTATACTTCTGTGTTGCAGGCCTCAGTCTACATGAAGCACATGCTTACTGAAATGAACAAGGGCTCCCTGAAGTATTTCGTCCAGTTTTTCCCTCAAACCACCACCCTTTGCTTGTCTTGGGGATATTGTGTGCCCCCAGCTCACATCCGTACAAGGTGACTTTATGAGTTGATGATATAGGTTGATATCCCATCATTGCTGTTGGTTTAATGTCACCATCAAACCCCAGCGACTTCTTTTCAAAGCAAAAGTTGCTTTTGTGTTTTTGTGTGGCTGTTGTTTGGCTGTGGTCCAGTTTCCTTTGTTGCTCACACATACTCCTAACTAGTCACAGTTTTTTTCCTCCCCCCCCCCCCCTTTTTAACGTTTCTGAGTAATATTCTAGCATACGTGAATATTCGGCTACATCTCCCTGTTTTGTTAAGTTCCATTATTTTCGTTTTTTAACATTAAGGTTTACATACCACCCAGAACAGTTGGTACTTAGTTGGTCAAGCTACTTCTGTAACCCCCTCGGAGATGTCGCAAGTAACACCAGAAGGTTTGAGGACTATAAACAATGGTAAGCCAGATAAAGAACGGGTGTCTTCAATTGTCTCTACCGCTGTTGTTAAATCATCCAGGTACATATTAAAAAGAAAGGGCTGATTATATCCTGCTGTTTTACCCCTATACTAGAATATAACAAACTTGTTCGCTGATTTTCAGTTTTAATACACCGTGGCATATTCCTGCACATTTGGTTGATAATTTCAAAACATTTACCCCATATGCCACACCGTTGTAGCTTCAGAAATAATCCTTGTCGCCACACCTTATCAAACGCTTTCTGAAAGTTTATAAAACAAGTATACAGTCTACCCATATATATATATATATATATATATATATATATATATATATATATATATATATATATATATATATATATATATATATATATGTATATAGGGTCCATGGTTTACCATGGTAAGATGATTCTGTGTCCATATACTTGTCCAGAAGTATTCTTACGGCAAAGGGATAGCCAGTAGCTCGCGATCCTTGTCTAGATCCGACCTGACACTTTTATATCTACTTTTTCATCAAACTGTTGGCCTGTTGTCTAGAATAATACCCCAAACTTTACTTATACAACTGTACACACTCTCCAGGTGTAATTTTGTCAGCTTCGTTGGCTCTTTTTTTTTCGGAACTTTTAATTTCACTCACAGTATTTCTGTACATTTTATTTGTCATCTTTCTTGTTACTTTGCATCGCGATTGAATAATTTCAGTAAAACTGAAGTTTAAAATGTCTCATTTGACCAAATTGTCACACTGTTTCTTTTTAGAGTAGAACAAATCTCTTAAAAAGGGAGTATTTGGGTCAACGTGAAGTTGGTTGCCCGGATCTGTGACATTATTTTGGAGGAAGTACAATCTCGATTACACTACCTCTCTTTTGAATTTAACTTTTGGTTGCGTCTTGCGTTTGGGTACTCTCACCGCCAACGGAAGTAACAGTTGTTGGACTTCATTGACACAGTAATCAATAATATTACCCCAAAGAAACACTTTTTCAAGTTTTTTGTTAATGTCACTCTTGACCGCTTCTGTACTTCACATTGATTCTGAAGGTCTTTTTGCTGAGTTGCTCCATTTGAAACTCTCTTCAACGGGAAAGAAGTGTCCTCATCATTTCCTTCTTGTCCAGATGTGGGAGTTTAAGCTTGAGCTCTATCATACAAAGATCAGAAACTTCAGCACAAAAGTCATGCACCTTGAAGTAGACAACAATATAAATTAATAATCATGTATAACAGTATAATGGTACTGCTTCCATTTTACAGGTGGCAAGTTAAATAAACTACTACTCAGATCACCTAACATTATTCCATCAATATTCTAACATAAGTCTAACAATTTCCTGCCTTATGAACAAACCAAATGATCATAACTTTGCTCATTATTAAGTCTTTATCAATGTAGTTCAATACTCTGTTGGCAATGTACTTATCATTTTCATGTTGCATCAAGTTTATCTGTTCCCCAGTTTAGGCATTACAATCACCATTCCATCAAGGCAAACCTACCTTTTTGTTAACAATTTGCTGTATCGTGTTCCCGAAACTGACAAACACTGTTATATCCTTCCTGACTGCATAAGAAGAAATGTTGGGGATATCATATGCTGCACCGACATAGATGTCAGACTCGATACAGAAAAACAACATTTTTAGTAATAGCCAAATAATATCCGGTGTGACCATAATTTTCCTCCAAAGCTCTACTATACTTCTTTTTGTATGCTCTTCGGATTTTTGACTAAAAATTATTTATTAGCAATTATGTAAAAAACAGCGGGTTCTTTCAGACCTGTATCCACTATCTGGGCGACCTTCTCCACTTATTTCCATCTTTGACTCAGTGGGGGCTCTTGCCTATTATGGCCTGTGTTGCTACTTAATTGGTAGCATGGGGGCGATTTCAGTGTCTGATACAATATTGTTTTTCTGGGGCCCACCGCCGCCAACAACTGGTAACTTCTAGGCACTGTATTTACATTTGTAGGTATTGCACACACTGGGAAAGTACCATTATATATTTTACACTACATTCATCGACAAATTAACCTTGCGTTAACACTAATCACACATATATTTTGGATACTATCTCTTCAAAATATACAATCGGGACTAAGCCACGGACTTGCCTGCCGGTTTGAAAATTGTGAAGTCTGCACCCAATGGGTGGGTAAATGAGGATAGTAATAGAACGACCTTGGGGGGTTTATAATATATGAAACTAAAAGTATATATTTGGCAAATGTTTCAGAGCATGAATAATGATATATGCTGTTTTATGGTTTATATTATTTATTGGGCCTCTTACTACAACAACGCATTGGGCCATGTTAAAAGTGGCACCTCACCAATATGTTCATGATTTGCCAGGGTATCGAGTCCCACTTGGATTTGTAACTAATGATGATAACCGCCTCAGACACAACCGAGCAGGCAGATTAAAGTTAAGATAGCAAGTCATGTTTTAAAAAAACTTTACCAAATGTTTGCCTTGGTAACTCGGAGAACGGATACGTGGAACCTAATGAAATATCACAATAACGATCACTGAACAACTGCAGCTATGCTGTTTCACCAAACAGCTGTCGCTATGCAGCTATGCTCTTTCCCCGGCCCAAGTTAGCCGTCCAATCTAAGCTGAAATAATTGCTGTATTTGAGTTGACTTTACTGCAAAAAAACGGCACAAATAATGCTTTCAGGGTCGATAATGTTGTATCAGGGAAGGGCGGCTTGAATCGTTTTTTTATGGGTCATAAAATTCATAAGGGTCAGGCCTTTTAAGTAGGGTAGGTCGGGTTACCGGAACCACACATATATTTTTGTTAGGTCTTACGTAACGTGGGCATTTGTTGAAATATATTCAAAATAGATATTCTTTCCCCTTTTACATATTATCTCCTTTGACGTCAGTTTAATTTGTTACCTGGGCACAGCCAAGGGCACTTATAGTAAAGGAAATAAAATTATACTGTGGTCCTCCCCCTAGACAGAAACACCAATCAAGAAGTTGATCATTATTACTTTGGCCAGCGATGACTAGTGTGCTACAGCCTGATATCATGGTAACCATACTCAGCCAATTAGGAATGGAGTCACTTTGTCAGAACTAAGATAGTGACATCGTTAAACAAGGGCAGGGCCAAGCAGAGTACACATAGCACGGAGCTTGGGCCTGCTTGGGAGGCAAGAGCACAATAAGCGGTATTCTCTTCCTCACTGTGATGTCACAGGTGAGACTGAGCCAGGTGGACAATACCCTGCTTCCTATTCATTTAAATGTTAAACTTCAGCTTTTCACATGGCTCATTTCCACAAAATGGCACTCTTGATGAGTTCCAAACTTTGGATATGAAGAAAGGAATATCTCATGTACTAAGCTCTCAAGTTTTAGAGAAATTATGTTGGAAAGAATTGTGGTATTGACAATTTTTTTCGGCATGATTTACACACAGATATATAGGTTGCTGCATCGAGCATTCACCTGGTTTTGTGTGGCTGCAGGTCAGTTGTCTACACTTTTGATAAGCTGAGTAGTGCAAGTGCTAAGATAGAGCGGATGAGAATTGCAATCTTAGCTGATCATTGGTGTATGTCTCTAATTAGGTCACAAGCCACTTACTTAACATTAAAATAAACTGAGGTTAAAGAAAGCTTTCGAAAGTATTCTTACGGAAGAGAGCTAGAGGAAGAGAGGTTCAAGTTATTCTGGATGGCAGGGTATCTTAACGAGTTGATTGAGGAAAGGACACTTCCGGAGTTGAATGACCTCTGACCTCGTTTAGTCTGTGGCTGGGTTGGGATGAGGTAGTGACTTGCCTTATTAAAATAAAGAACAAAAAATGCAGCGAAAATTCCTGATGCTTCATTAATCTTTTCCTGTAAAGACATGGCTGTGCATTTTGCACGCAGTCTAACTGATATTGGAGGATCCGATTTTCAGTCATTCTGTGTTATGCAATACGTTGCTATTGTACATCGTCCGACATTTTGTCCTAAAATACAAATGTAGATTAAAACGCGTGTATTGAAACATATCATATTGTAGATAAAGAGACAATATATACATATTACATGGACTATATTTAAACCCTGTGGTTAAAACACCACATAGTAGTCTTTGTGTCAAAAACATTTATTTACTCTGGATCACGATATAGTCAAACTAATGAATTGGTTCTCCAGACATAGAGAAAACACACAATATAATAAACGCACAGGTTAAGTAAACCGGACAAATGATCGATTATCATCTGATGCAATTCAAGAAATTTCAAAGTTCGGAAGCCCCTGTTTACTTTGCGTAAGAAGTCGTCCATCTGTAGAGAAAACATAGTAATTGAAAGCTACTTGAAAGGGTCTGTACGAAGGCTGGCTCAAAAGTTCTAAGCTAAGCTGTGAAAGATCTGTACAAAGTCGATGGTTTTCATTTTTTCTCCACATAGTCGCCTTTCAGGTTTACACACTTTTGCCTGCAGAGCTGCAAGGCCTGGATGCCGGTCAAGAAGAAATTTTTTTCAGCCACCCTAAAAAAGTCATTCACAACGGAAATGACGTCATCACTAGCTGCTTCCTTTTTCATTTTAGGAAACAGGCGGAAGTCTGACGGAGCTAAATCGGGCAAATAAGGGGGATGGTCAATGAGTTCGAAACTACAATCATGGATCGCTGATATGGCAACCCCCGACTTTTGAACTGGAGTATTGTCGTGGTGAAATAGGACTCCTTTTGTGAGCATTCCGCGTCGCTTAGCTTTGATATCTTCACGCAACTGTCTCAGTAGGTCAGCATAATATCTTCCATTGATAGTCTGGCCTTTTTCAAGAG
The DNA here is from genome assembly GCA_964020975.1 of Hermodice carunculata. NCBI lineage: Eukaryota > Metazoa > Annelida > Polychaeta > Eunicida > Amphinomidae > Hermodice > Hermodice carunculata. Next base: position 60,232,324 of record OZ026629.1, on the reverse strand, counting down.
AGTGAATCAGCATAATACCATTGGAATCCCAAAAAGACTGAAGCCATCACCTTTTCAGCAGAAGCAACTGACTTGGCTTTTTAGTTGGTTGTGATCCCGGATGCTTCCATTGTTTAGACTGAATTTTGGTTTCTGGTTCAAAGTGATGAATCCAGGTCTCATCCATGGTTACAAATCGGGCCATAACAAAAACATCGTCGGGATCTGCTTCAAAACGGCATAAATTGTCACGGGACGCATGGAATCTGACACGTTTCTGATCTGCTGTAAAGAACTTTGTTACATTTTTCAATTCGTATAAATGGTTTCAGGAGAGGAAGATGACAATTGTTGTAATTTCTTCTTTTTGTTTGTTTGTTTGTTTTTGTTTTGTTAACGTGTGTTATATATTTTGCTCAGTCTCGTCTCTTAACTGTACACGTTTTTGTATGTCTGTCGTGTTGTATTTTATTTGGCAGAACGCCTTTTCATGTAAAGTTTCATTTCATTTCATTTCACCCATCTTGCAGAAACGTTTGTCATTCCCAACTCCTTGGTGATAATGTGCTCAACCCTCTCACGAGAAATGATGAGGACGCTGGCAATATGTCGAGTGGTCAATCGTCGATCAGCCATCATCATGTCATGCACTCGGGTAACGGTTTCGGGAGTGGTTGCTGTTGAAAGCCTTCCTGGACTCGCGTCGTCGTCAAGGCTCTCTCTGCCACGCTTGAATTCCACAGCCCACTTTTTAACAGTGGAAAAGGAAGGGGCATCATCCCCCAAAGTGGAGACCATGTCGGCATGTATCTGTATTGGAGTTAGCCCTTTTAGGTGCAAGTACTTAATGACTGCCCTATGGCCAGTTTTGTCCGTTTCTGGTGATTTAAATGGGTAAGTTCACAACATGGTCTGGAACCAAGACACTTATCACTCTACAGTTGCAGTTCTCATGTGTTTGATTCATTAAATTATTGTACTTGTTGGTGGCAAAAGTTTGCGTCAACCCGATTGAGATATCCCACGTAGGCTTAGAACTTTTCAGCCATCCCTCATACTTAGTTCTTCCAGTTTAATGATAATAACCGTGGCTCAGATATGTCAAACAACTGGGCGATAGTTGAAATAATATCCAATGAATGAACTGTAGATGAGTAGCTTGTTTGTCATATGGTGCATTGTTACTAAAAGACGTGGAACGTTTAACAGTCTTCAAGCTTTGAGGCAATTTGCGGTCACATGGTTTGGAAAAAGCTTACTGCCAATACCTATAATTCGAAATGTCTAGTGTATGTTTCTATATTTACCAGGATCGCTTAACGCGATTTCGCTGTATTTCGCGATCAGTAGGACACATTCTGGAGTGGCCATAATTGTGGGTTGAGAAGTGAACGCGATTTTGAGAAGCAAGACTGAGTCCTTCTAGTATTTAGGTTCAAGAAACATTGCGGCACAATTTCGTCGAGCTACTAAAATACAGTAAATTCTTAAACCCAAAGTGACCTACAATCTGATTGTGTCCTTTCGAAACCGCAAATGCGAGATGAATAAAACCTGTTATCGTTTCTGTCAGAATAATTCAAACAGAACTAGAAACACAGGATTCACACCACAAATAATTCTTGTGAAGCAAGAGCAAAGTGCTTTGATTATGTTAGACCAATGATGTGGTTTGCAGCTATCGATAACTGTGAAATGGTGCAGATTATTGCATAGACAAGCCACCTAAAAGTGACGCTTTCAGTCCATGGTGTGAGAAGCAGTAACGTGATGACTGTAGGTATGGCGTATTGTATTGTTTGTGCTTTCCACATTTAACTTTTTCTACATTACTTAAACATTTGGTGGAATTTGCAGGTGTAATTCATTATCAGGGCCATTATCTTCACTGACCAGTCTGTCTAGCCATGCTACAGCGGAGCATTGCCTCTGAGCCTTTAGAGTTAATTCATGCATTCAGGGCGACTTCAGTGTGAGTTACAAGATCCATGTTCCCGGGCACAGGATTGCCTACAACACGTATGTCAAGGCAATATATTGACATTATTTGGTTATACTCATACCGGAAAAGTTCCATTACATATTGTACACAACATTCATTCGATAAATAAACCTTCACATTACGCTGATCATGCATATATTTTGCGTACTAACTGTTCAAAGTAATCAATCAAGACGATTGCATATTGACTTGACTGCCATATTGATATTGTTAATTCTACACCCAATGGTGTGTAAAACTGAACAGAAGTTCAATATTTTTTGTGATTCATAACGTATATGAGATCCAGTCTAAGACAGGTGGCCTTTCCAAACGACGTGGGGTTGAGCGTGCAAGGATTCTGAGGGCGAAGTTACGAAATATCAAAGATTACAATTGACATTTAACATCTACAAGAAAGCGGTAATACACTGTAGGTGTATTCTTACATACGCCTCCAAAATGAACGTTTAACTCACTCCGACCGCGTTGGTAATGATATTAATTGAATTCAATGAGACGTACATGTTTTATGAAAACATATTTGTGATCCTTCGGCATGATGTCGTGTACGGAAAGCAATATCACTTCTGCACTCAAAAAAGATGATGTTCTGGATTTCATTTGTAATAATTCCATGCAACCCCTTAGAGACTCTTTATTAATATTTTCTTTGTATACATTTTGCAAATCAACACCCGTGAATGGTTTACACGTCCGCCCTCAAGAATGAATTCTTGCTGTAAATTCAACATTATTTTTAAGTTTTCAGGTATCATATACAAATTTTAAGGAATTCTATCTATCACAAAAAGGAATAATCTTAAATTGTAAAGGAACACAAAATTCATAAACAAATAAACGAACAAAACTTATTAGGCATTTCATTCCCAAAACGCTTTGTTCAATTTAGCTTTTGATGGCAGATTGTGGAAAGAGTGCAGTTTATTGTTCCTTATTAGATCGAAAATAATCCTGAATTAGTACAACGGGAACTTAAAAATTGTGACTATATATTTTATTATATAATCGACGACCAAGCTATAATGGAGGGCATTGCATAGAAGCCAGGAGCTACCAAAGTAATATGCAGGAAAAATATATTATTTCCAGTTCTCAAAACTTATTTGGAAGGAGTGGGAGAATACTTTCCCTGCATGTCCCTCCGGTGGTTCGACGTACTTATCAGCCTTGTTAGCAAGTTTCTTTGTAGGACATCTTCAGGATAAGATTCATACGTAAAATATATGCGTAATCTGCCAATGCAACCGGTGCTGTTTTCCCCGCAAAATAACACAAACTTAATAAACAACAGGTTTACCACGTCAATTTGAAACTTGGAGATAAACAACCAGTCAATGTCATGTCAGAAACAGCTAATAATAAGAGACATGGTGGGTATCGGTTCTGTCCTCTTTTAATATAAATTTACACTTTTATCTACCAGTCGCTGCCAGCGAAAATCTTTTCCATGTCGCAGGTACCAACACATGAATGACGTATCTATGAAACGCGATCAATTATTCTGCGTTGTTGTACATATTTTTGTGATAGTTTCAGTAGAACATGAACCGCATTTTAGCGGAATTTTAAAGTGGAGGAAGCGAAGATATTTTGATTTCTTTAGGGTATGTTAGTAGTGTGATTCATCCGCAGGTTTATCATGTGTGAACGCGTAGTCATATGATACCAACCAGTCGATCCGCGTGCTGTCTGGTTTTGACATATTTGAGTGAATTTTATCTAGTCTATGAAAAAATAACATTGGCTCCTAGGTACTTTAGTCAAGTGATATGTGAATATACTGTGACTACCCGCATGCTTTGACGTCTGTGTGTTGATCTTGTACTGACACATAATATGATGCCTCTGGTGCCAAGAGGATAAATGTATCATGGCAGGACGTAAAGAAGAGCATTTCCAGCCGATGCCACTATGGTTCGCCAAACTACAGCCACATTATCGAAGTATCTGTACCAATGTAATTGGTATATGTATGGGATTGGTTTGCAACATTATTAAAAGAAGTTTCTAAGTCACTAAAACCAGGAGTTAAAAGGTATAGATTTGTGAAACACATATAAATTGCTTTACTATTTTAAGGCTATATTATTTGCACGACAATTTATACACATCATGTTTTAGATATTATGATTTCCGATTCAGATTTGTTTATTGGGCTATACGTGAATACATCAAAACACATTGTAATACCAATAAAGTCAAGAAACCCTCATAAAAACCACACTGGTGACCAATCCTACAGAAATATATACAATTAAAATGAGTACACTTTCAGTCAATTTGTGGACACAACTATTATCTAACTTCCAAACATTGTCAAACGAAAGAGGGCCGCCTATACAAGATATTTGAACTTGTCAATTGTTCATCCAGATATTGCATATATTTTAATTTAAATTTGAGTAAAGCGGAGTACTCATTAACAAACCCCTTAACTGTTCTTATTTAATTAGGAAAACTTTGCAAACGATTTCAAATTAAGGAGGTAAAATGGGGATCATAGTATCGAATCGGCTCTTCCTAAATTGGAGTACAGTGGGCAAAAGAAAAGAAAGTGTTTAAGATTTTCGGAAGGATAAGTGCAGAGGCAAATAGCATGACATATGATATTAACTTTGAAAAGACCAGAAGTCAACTTAGAAATGTCCAGACGCAGCTGTGTATGAGTAGTGAAACATAATCAACCACTTACTTATTTTGGCAACTTGATTATTCACTATATCTCCCAATTCTGTTCATTGTACAAATTTGAAAGTGCTAAATGTACTAGATAAAGCATTTATCGAAGTAGGTAATTGGTGTAAAGAGATCACGAACGAGAGGTAGGTAATTGGTGAGTCTCATGTGAAATACCAATGAAAACATGGATAGCCCTTCGCGCTAAACGTGCTGCACTGTCACCATTTATACAGTTATCACAATATTATTGCTCAAAATGATTTATTTTATTCAAATAATCAGTTGTATGTTGCCAAATATGATTTTGTACCTGTAAGATGCACCCCTTGCATCCCTCCTGCCTTAAAAACAAAAACGTCTATGGGAAAGGACTGACATCAAGCACCAGTACATATTTACGTGGTAGTGCCCAGGAAAAAACTCTTTATTCTGACAATGCAATATACCTTATGTTGACCCGAAAAAAATATATTGGTATCCTAAGTTTTTATACATGCAGTGCTACCTTTCTTGAAGACTACAACTAAAAGATGACGTTTTCAACTTTATGCCTAAAACTGTAATGAAGCGAGTCAATCACTAATGGTGCCATAGTATTGCAATTTATTTCATCGAATTTTGTGATTTAAAAGTATCAAACATTTGGAAAAATCTAAATTAAATTGGGGTTTTCTCGGTAATACATTTTCTCGATAACTTTACAGACTAATTCTAACGCTGCAACTCCTTTTAAATACTTTGATGAAATCCATCCGTATAAAATTATTGCTGCTGCGGGAAAAATGGACTTTATTGAAAACAGCTCTTTCGATTTCTTTCGTAAATACAGACAAGAGTGAAATTGACCGACAGTTTCCTGGAATAGTGTCATCTCCTTTCCCGAATTAGACTTAGCCTTTGCAGTTTTTAACTTATGTGGAATTCTTCTTTTTAATGACCGGTTTAAAATGTATGCAAAGGTTTTATTTGGACCATTTAATTCACAAACTTCTAATGCAATCAATTCAACTTTAATTTGGCCATTATAATCTGAAATAAAAAGCAGAAGCAAGTGTCCGCCTTTATGCCGCAAACGACAGCTCCTTGGGCTATCTGGATCGGATTACTTTATTTGGGTACCCAAAAGATATCCAGTTAATGAGATGGGTATCCGAATCGAAAACTTTAATGCTACATGTGAAATTGATGTGTGTGTGTGTGTGTGAGTGTGTGGAACGAATGATTTATATCACATGCATTCTGATCTTAAAAATATCAGCTACCTCATGATCACGTATACTTAATTATATTAGGTTATTTCGCACAATTACTCCCGACTTGCAAATTATATTAGAGGTGTATATGTAATCATATGTTATACATAATACAAATTGTCAGTCTGTGGAAATGCACTATTGTGTCAATGTAGAAGCCACACCTGCTACAACATCAACCTGAGTCTTCTGACGCACACAGATTGACCATTTTTCTTTTTTCTTTCTTTTTTGGGGGTGGGTGGGGTGGGTGGATGTGTGGGGCTGGGGGGGGGGGGGCGCTCAGATCGGACTGATTGAAAGATGCAGACCAGTTGGTCCTGTTTGCGTGATTAGGATATCACTTTACAATTTACACATAAGTCTCAACAAAATATTAAAAGCAGCGCTTCTTTAAACCCTGTACTTTTCAATCTTCCAGCTTTGATATGTCATTGTTTTGAAACTTATTCGTAATGGCATGGTTGGCTTTGCTTCATGTATGCGCAGATTTTGTTGTTTGAATGCCTATTTGCAGTGCTTCACCTGGTGACGAATGAATTATACGTTGGGGTGAGTAATGCCCGTAGGTACCTGAATGTTTAACATTCCCGAGTAGCGGGTAACGGGGGCAGGAAAACCCTTTACCCGAAAGAGGCATACTGTGATCAAAGCGTATCCTGTGCCGTGAAATTATGTCTCAGACTTTCTACTTTTCTGCAGTTCGGTTGTTAACCAAAGATAATTTGCTTTGATTTGTTATCAAAAAAATCTAATGACACTTTGATATCAACAATAACCCACATAGAATAATAATAATGATGATGATGATGATGATGATGATGATGATAATGATGATGATGATGGTGGTGGTGGTAACAATAATCAAGGGTAAACTTTAGTGAGCAAATATATACTTGATATTGTTACAGGGCTGATTTTAAACTGTGTAAAAGTGCATGATGTGAATCCAATTCTTCTTAAAATGATGATCTCTCTGGATGGTTTTGTGAGCATGGAGGGCATGCTTTCTGACAAGTATGGGCAACATAGTATAACACTAAAATAAATTATGTACCAAACTTTAAAGACCTGCCATGTGGCTCTTAAGTGTCCTGTCTTTTGTGCTTATACTTGTGTTTCAGTGGTAATTGTCGTGGAAATATTGCAGGTCCATACAAACCGCAAAGAGTAAATCTGCGTATCAATCTAACCATTGTCATGAATTTGAATGAAGCATATCAATATAAGCCACACGGATAATATGGCGTAAACAATGCAATGCCAATACAGTTCCATTATTTAAAGATATTAAGTCATTTTTAGTTTGATTATGTCCTTAGTCTAAGTCCAAATTTTATCATGGATAATACATATGAAACTTCCTGGTAACTTCCAAAGTATACCGTTTCAATGAAATCACGATGTCCCCGAATATAATACGGGACAAGTAAATAAGCAAATATCATAATATATATAAATATACCTACCTGAGTATTGTCAGTCATACTGAGCACTGTCTACAACTTGATTTACCGGATACTACTAATGCAGCCCCGGCACACATGCGCGACGAAATACACACTCATAGTTTCAAGGATTATCTAACATTGTTAACTGTCATTTTGTTGAATTTTATCCTGTACGATTTTGAATTGTTTTATTTATGTTAATTTAAACGCAGACCATTGACTTAAAAAATTATCAGAGAAAGCATCAAGTGAAGCATTACTTTTGTGGCTTGAAGTATCTTCTGTTATAGAATTTATTTTTCCGCTGATAATCACTTATCTACATTCCTGTAATTCCAATAGGATGGCTCCAATGAAAGCAACAACTGTTTTATCTTTGTGTGGGAGGTTCCCTGACGATTAAATTCAAGCAAGCTAGCCTACAAGATTTAAGGTACTCCGATGCGCTATTTATGATTGTGATTTGACCAAATACATGTGCCCAGAGTACTGAAATTTTCGCTTGAACAGAAACGTTTGGATACAAATGCTACAATTTGCAAAGGCACAAGGAACGAATGTACGTGTCTCGCATCAACAACATGCCCGTGCTGAAAGGTACTGTTGACTCAGTCTTAGTCCGGTTGGGAGAGGACGTAATTGACATTCTCTGTATGACACAATCGGAAATTAAAAGATTGCGAGTGACCGAAAATGTCAGGTTCAATTGGTCGTGCTGTGACGTTTTTGTATGGCGCGTATTAAGTGTCCGGGGTCTGAGTTTATTGATAGCAAAATGTATGTATTATGATTGTCTAGTTCCCCAGACGTGTGTATTACGTATGTTGACCTGAAGTAGGGTGGTGTTTTATGCTTAACTAAGAAATGTTGATGACTTCAAAGGTAGGCTGAGCCTGAGAGGAGAACAAAATGCTGCAGGACCATACATGAAGAAGGTAAAACGTGGTCATCTGAGCGTCATGTATAAAAGTATTACAAGGGATGCTTTAGCGTCTTAATTTCTCCAATGAAGCATGCTAAGATATGCTATCTGCTGTCACCGAAGCCACCATTAAGATTTATTCCAACTCAGGGCTCTGAAATTCTACTTCAAATACATACAGAACCAGTAACCACAGCATTTCAATTGCTTATTTACATAAGTATTGTGCTGTAAACATATTTCAAAACCTGTATAACCTAGTAGTTACAAAGCAACTAATAAAGAGGATCTCTAGCACATAAGTGACACTTTTTACGCACACGACACACAGGACATCACAAAGACTGTTTGCGTATAAATGTGAAAAATAAGAGGGAATTTTGTGTTGAAAGAATAGTAGCTTTTTTAATTTCAATTTAAAATTAGAGAGAGAAGGTGAATCTCTTACAGTACGTGGTAGGTCATTTCATGACCCAATGCTTGAAGGGAAAAGAGAAATATATGAGCGGTCAGTACTGCATTTAAGCAGAAGGGAAATGGGTTTTAGACATTAAAATACGTGCGCCAAAGTCTGCTCCAATTTTGAAGGTGCCTAAAACTAGCATTCATAATGAGTGCTTGATACCTCGGGGTCATGATATATTTCCATTAAATTCCAGAAAACTTGTGTCATCGGCAAGGAGTCTAATGTCACAAGTGCTATCTTCAACAATGTCATTAACATAAACCAGGAATAAAAGGGGCCCGAGAATGGAGCCCTGCGGGACCCCGGTCAATGACTCGTCCGTACGTCACCAGATATAGCCAGATATCCCAGCTCCCTCTCCCGAAAAAATTAAGACTGGTTACTGCATCAGATAAAGCGTTCAAAGTAAATACATGACTGGTATGCATAAATACCAGATGACATTTCTTACCCAAGGACGTTGCTTCATCTAACGGTCCCACAGGAGCTGAAAGTCTCCGTTAGGATGCAAACAAGCGGCAAGTGGTTAGGGGCGCCCTACTTCACGAGTGCTTGAATGTCACGGGGCAGCATTCTTTTCGCTGCTCATTGCGTTTTGATTGAGGTAATTTTGATAGGAGCGCGTTTTAGCGAGTTTCTTTAGTGTAATTTCATTCATCATAAATGTTTTGCAATTCATGTAAAAGATGTTTGAAGTAGGTTTAGCACGCTTTGCGTGTCTTTCAGCCATTTATTGCTGATCTAAATGCGAGGTGGCAATTCTGTCTTCTGGCCCTAACAGAGGGGAATGGAAAGCTTAAAAATGTGGATAGTATTAAAGTATGCAGTCATAGCTCAAATGATTCAATCACCGTCAAAACAAATACACAACGGGGACATATTGGCGATGTCTATCATGCACGTGCTGCGGTACATAAAGCAGCAGGATAAATCCCAACGTACAGACTGTTCTTAGTACTCTTTCGACAAAATATTTTCATCTAGTAAGTGTATTGTTACTGCGTGCACACAAGAGAAATGTTGGCTTTACTACTGACACGCTGAAAATAAAATTAGCGACCTTTTGGGTGAAATGCTTTGTTTTGATATCTCGCTGGAATTTGTGGCCACCTCGGTAGTAATTCAATTTACACTAGGAATGAACTTGCCACTCACAGCTCACATGGCAATAGGGAAAATGTCTTTCCAATGATGAATGCCATTGCTGTTAATTATCTGGTGACGTGCATGGATTATGATTTACAATGATTATACTGGTAAACAGCGGCGGCCCGCCCAAGGCGAGGTCAAAGGGCAGTTAAAGGTAACCTGCATCCTCCTTGATTCAAAGGAGGATGCACTCTAAATATTCACTACATACACTGAATACAGCTGAGATATTTCATATGAAGCTAAATATATATCTTTTATTATTCACCATGACGCACCACATCCTAAGATGGCATACACTTGGTATATACATTATTTTACCCACGTTTCATTGCACTAAGGTTTTCCCAATAAATCATCACATTCTGAACTTTGTCCATGTTTCATCATATCCTCATTTTTGGCCATGCTTTGAAAATTTGCGGCCTCAGTTTTGCCATTCTTTCGTAATCGTGAATAATATCCCATTGTTCGTCACGACCTCATTTTTTCAATGTTCATTTGTCCAGTTTCAACAACGTTAATCAGTTAAAAGGGCCGTTGATGAAGGACAACATCTAATTGTTCTCGATAGTAAAAAAGTCAATTATTTTATACGTGATAATGATGATACACACAATAAGATTATCAGAAAGTACCTTTGATCTTACCCAGCTCATATACGATACGACAAGCGTTGTTCCTGATTAAAATTCGTCTTCCACTATTAAAATTATATTAACGAACTGTCCAGATAGGTACACTGTGTCATAAGTTTCGCAACATTATCTTATATATGCTGGAATCTCAATGAAAATTCCTAGAAAAAAAGGCTAGCGGAGAAACTTGTTCATAACTATTATACCTGAATTAGTGCAAAGTCTATTTCACATTTATACAACGCCCTGACAATCAACCCACTTGAAAGTGTTACATCAAAAGATTTTTAGGTTGCCTGCTCAGTAAGGAAATACACCTTCAATGAAGCATGTCAAGGTCATGCACCTGTTAAAACACCAGCATTCGACTGATCGCACACTCCCTTGGTTATCAACTGAGTTCATTACACGAATCTACCACAGAGAATTCATTCACAAGAAAGCAGTTTTGTACAATGATGATGAATTGTGGACAGAGTACAGAAGTATAACAACTTAACTTGTGGCAATTTATGAAGCTGCACAAAAAAACCCCCAGGAATCGTTATCTAGCGCACAAAACCAGAAAGAAATATAGAAATGTTCAAAACTTCTCATTACGTCTAAAGACATAATAATTATGTGCCTGGAAATTTGATTGCAGAGTTTTAACATGTTTTTCATCCATTTTTGGAAATAAAACGTCTTCTAAATTGTAGGTGTCGTGCCACTTCCTGAAGTCACGGAGCGTACTGCCTCAGTCATTACGTATTCACACCAACTGTCAATAATTATGTTTGAATGCAATTACATTCTCTGCCCAGTCGTGGTGAATTAGATAAACTTGTTATGGGACAGTAAACCTCTATATCTTGCTGCGGATGAAATAACACTAATCTTAACAGTTATCTTCAGATTATCCATGGTAGCTGCCGTTGTCCCAGCAGATTGGAAAGCCAAAATTTAAGGACGAAGGGTCGTGCAATGGCTATTCGTGCTATTGTCCTATCTCCGTACTCACCCTACAAGTAGAATCCTGGATAAATATATACAATGTGACCATATAGATTCTTAACTAAACATAATTTAATCACTCCTGGTCGGTCAGCTTTCCTTAAATACCATACCACACCAACAACACTCCATTATTTGGTCCATGACTGATTTATTCTTTCTATTAGGGTACCCCTTCCGCAGCAGGGTTTCTTGATCTTCAAAAGTGTTTCGACATCATCGACTACAGGATATCGTTTCATACATTACAGAGTTATGGTATATCTGGCAAAGAACATGCATGGGCTAAGTCATACTTTGATATTGTGCATATACATCATTAGTTCTAGGTAAAGAACACCACTTCATATGGTATCCTCTTGTCACAGTCCCTAAGCGATATGGCCCATATCAAGACATATTTGAGGACACAATTGATCAAACTAAGGAATTATGTGTGTGAAATTCTTTCCTCGCTTGAAAATATTAATCGGATTGAATTTGGAAACACCTTATGGAAAAGTGAAATCTTACCTTTATTATCGCATGGCTTTGCGGTGTGGATAAATAATGCGAAGGAAAATGTCTTTATTTTGAGATCAATGCAGTGCTCAATAGCAAACGCAATTCTGAATATTGAATCTAACTCAGCGATTTCGGCTAATTTAGGGGAATTTGGCTGGCTTCCAATAGAATTAGTTCCGAATCGAATACGCATTAAATACTATCATCGTATATTTTACGACTTACCAAAGACTTGTCTTTGTAAGCAGGTTAGTGAAGACTTGGTGGAAGTCTATCTCAATGGTCCCAAAGTGGCCTGACCATACTGCTCTGAGATGCATACACGTAAAACACTGAGGAATGCTGGTTTAGATCAGGCTTTTCGTGGTAATAACGAAAGCTGGTCACAACCGTATATGAGATTGAGCCTTGACAGTCATAAAATCTCTTTCTTTTCAAGATGTTGTCGACAGCTGTCCTCTCTATTGGCATATTACAACAAAAACATCTACATTTGGAGAAAAGTATCTTTTCAATATAAATGATTTTTATGCCTCACAGCTAAAATTCAAGGCACGCACGGGCTGTTTATGTATTAATGAAAATTTACGTCGATGGGGAATTTGTAACTCTAAATGTGAATCGTGTGAAAATGCTAAACAAGACAGCTCATTTTATATCAGTATGTCCAGGCGTTCACTCCATAAGAATGTCATGTTACACCGAATTTGAAAGGGAATTAAGAAAATATAGAGCGGAAAAAGTATAGGCCCTGCATTATAGCTCCTCTAATTGGTTAAACTGTGCCTGTTTTTTAGGAGACCATGGGTACTCCTTTGGTGACAACATTGGGATCTATTTGACAAAAAGTAAGCCAACAGTTTCTGGTTGAGGCGTTTAAGATAAGAGTCTCGAGCCGACCTAAAACTCATTTTCTGCTCCTCCTTCTCTCACGGGGTAATGCACATGTCTTCCTGGGGGTAATGCCAAACTGCCCACTGCCCCGTGTCGTTGGGCGGCAGTTACAATCATAATATACACAAGTACGTCTTCTGTGTTTTTAGTTAGCAATTTTTAGAAGAATATATGTTACCATTTTATTAAAATGTGTTTGACTCACCGTGGGTTCTACCCTGCTGACGGTGCCCCTGTTTTAAAGGGGTAGTTTCAGAAATAAATTATTATTATTATTATTATTATTATTATTATTATTATTATTATTATTATTATTATTATTATTATTATTATTATTATTATTGAGAGTTTGGACACATTTTTTCTCTATTTATACCTCGTGTGACTGTTCTGCTCTCTATTATAATGATATATGACTCTGGCTGTTCTATATATTCATACAACATAATATGTAATTTATCATTATGGGTATGTGAGTCCATAACAATGTACCTTTTATCCCTACATTTGTTTATCTACATAGAATTGGCAACATTGTTTGTCCTGTGTGTTGTGTACATATTGTGTGCGTATATTCATGTTGTAGAGAACCAAACTTATTAGTAGCATTTCGATGAACTGTAGGGCGATCCATTTTAATTTACATAAATTACTTTCCATCGGCATTTCAACACTGTAAAGGTCGACTATTTGTTGGTGGCGCCACTATCTACTGTTCGTGCCGAACAGCTACAGTTCAAGCTAAACTACAGATCTCTCTAACCCCAGAGACGCGCGTAACAGGTTTTTCCAACTAAACCAACTATAAAGATTCTAAAGTCTGGTATCATGATATTGTAACATCGCACTCGCGTCGGTAATGATCAAACTTCGGTGACTGTCAATGGCGAATCTATGTCAAATTATCATTCTGTTATAAAATTCACGGCACAAGTACTAGGAGTCAGAAAACCCAAAATCAATATGCACCTCGACCCCGTCGGAAAAAAATTGAAACGATCGCTGGCATACAGTTGTGCCAAGACTTGAAAGTTACCAAAAGGACCTCGATACGCAGATTTCTTAGATGTATTGAAATAGATACTGTGGGTTTGATGTTAATCAGTGATTAGTTGCAAGTACAAGGTGATAATTTTCCTTTACTGTGGTTGTCATTGATTGGAATAATTCATTATGTGCTACTCTTCAGTGTTTTGTGCAAGGAAGTTCTTAAATAACTTTTAAAATTATTTTAGTAAGGGCTACCTGTTTACATGTAATGTCAAGTGTGATGTAACCGTGTCCCAAGGTAGAACAGATTTTGCTGATTAGGGTACCTAGTATAAATGTATTTTGATTAATAAAGTTTTAATAAATCATTCCACAAGCAATCCTGGAATATTGTCAACATAAGGTGCGAGATTCTTCGAAAGAAAAACCTCTTCAACTGTCCCAATTTCTCATCAAGTAGGCCTACATATATTGCATGTCTCAAAATTCGTTTCTATGCAGATCACAAATAGGTCAACGAGTCATGCATAATGACGTGGCAATGAAGTGCAGAAACAAATGGTACCATTTTTTTTTTAATTGTTTGAAGAAAAAGATTTACTATCTAATGACCATTAAACCGAGCCTTTTAAAACATTCAAACACTGCCAAAAAGTGACATGGAGTCCCTTTCTCGTAATTACTCGCACATACGGGAAGAATTTTTCAACCGCTGAGTGCACTGCCCATTGAAGTTGAGTTTTGAAGACGTGGGCGTGTGCTTATCATTAATTTTGGGTGAAAATGGGCAGCAAGATTTACACATACGCGGCAAGCAATCAGGTTTGGTACATCTCACGTAAATCACTGGGAAGTGTGGCCCAATTGTTTTATAATGAAATTTACAGAGCGAGATCTTCAGCTCATCTTTGCAGGGAGTTTATTCAGGCGGGTTGGCACTGAACTGCAGATTACTGAAGAAGTTCCGAAAACACACAGAATGCTGAATCCCATGCTGGTGCTGTCCCCTCGAGTTCCAGGGGCCGCGCTGCCGTGTTGTCAGCTTTAAAAAAAACACTGCCTTTTGATTCTAAATACGTTTGAAACAATCAATTAATGTTTGTAATAAGACGTATCCTGCACGAAATCAATCCAATCAGTCTCTTTTGTGTGATCACAAATGGTACTTTTCTACTCTTAAAACATGTCGTGAGAAAGAAACGAGACTGGCTGAAGTTTCATGGTTTGTCAGCTAAAGAAGATAAGTATAATGTTACATGGAAGCGTGTAAGATACTGTATCGATGATACAACATCGGTAACATAATCTAATGTTGCTAAATAGTTGGCAATTGAACTGTTATTATAATTTCCCGGCAAGATTCACTTTCAAGGCATCTTGCGTCAGTTACTCAGACATTACGATAACTTTACGTGGGCAATTTTTAAGAGTAATTTATTGGCAGCATAGTGGCAAGCAATATGTAGTTATTTCAACCGGAAATTTGCCATAAACCCTTTTATGGCCAATTCAGACAAAAGTCGATTTGCTCTAAATTGACATAAAGATAATAAATTCTTATTTGTTAGCCGACCTTTCATTCAAGTAGCAGCATGACTACAGTAACCATATAAGAGCACAGACTACAATAGCGGTACAGGTCACAAGCTTACTTCTCAGTAGTTTGGGCGCATTTACGCGCACCGAGGAAAGCTGTTGACTCAGTCAAAACGTGCCACTAAAGGAGGTAAGCTTTTGCCATTGCAACAAAAGCAAGTTAATGGTGCATCAGTAACCAGCACCGTATGACGGCTTCCTAGGGAAATCGTTGCTTTCATGTTTTTGGCTGATTTTGCATCGCAGCCAAAGTCAAATTTACAGCGGGTCTGGGATGCCAGCAATGTGTAATCATTGTCACGATGTCCTTGCAAAGGCACGCGTTTTCCAATATGATAAAATATTTGATATGTCTGGTACCATCATTGGAACAACGCAAAGTAAGTGTCATACTTGGACCGGCATGCACCTGAATTTTGTCAGTGCTCTTGTTGATCATCTTTGCATGCAGCAAGACTCCAATGAAAACATGTCATTTGAACCACCCTAAGGAAGTTACAGGTGCTTTTAAATCATTGTTCCCTGGATTTGTCTATAAACCAATAAGGCACGTATAAAATTATCTAAATGGTGTGACATAAATGCAGTTCTTAACACATCCTTAAATTCAAAATGTTATGTCGCTCTCCTTTCGCTACCAGAAACAATTACATTCAGCTAGCTGAAAGGTTTTTGATCTGCACAAAACTCGGGGGGCATGACATTGGATCTTGTAATCTAGCCTGCCCTAGCTCAAGATCATCAGTTATTCCATCTGGTTTTCTTCTACAAATTTAATTTCTCTGACAATCATGATCCAATTGACATCATGGGTGCCATTTTGTAGTTAATATTAAAGATCACATTCACGCGCTTCCAACAGAACATAAACTAGTACAATTATAATTTTGCAACGGGCATACAAATGACTTATATGCTAGACATACTAAAACCCTGTGTGTGCGTGTGTGTTTTTTTTTTTACTCCACCCGGAGATGTGCGCGGGAAGCAAACAAGTGTCCGCCTTTATACTCAGTATACTAGGACGCGTAAGTTACACTATGCACACCCAACAAGTATATTATACATATGATCACCTAAAATGTTTTTTTCCTACAAAAATTAGACATTAGATTTTAAAGTGGAATCTATAGTCTATTGATATTCATGCTTGAAATGCCACTAATCAATGTAATTTAAAATGCTAGTACTTTTGCCTTAAATTCATTAGTCAATAAGTACACATATAGTATGTAGATTCTGAAGTCGAAATGACATTTCTGTGTATCGTAGTTTTGGGGATATTCAGACTTAAAATTTGCAATATGCTCAATCTGCACAGTTATCAATATCTTGGTAAGTTACCTTGGTTATCAGAATCAATTTTCTCTTTTTATCTTGTTTGTGGACCTGAATGATAAGACGACCTGAGACCTTTTCTGCTTATGGTATGACAACACACTCCAGCAAAACTGAGCCAAGGTTTCCCCCAGAGTTCTTTCCATAGTTTTAAACTATTTTAGCGTGTCGTTGTCTGAAGAGTAAAAAGCACGTCGGACATGAACCTGTATTCAGATTTTTGTGGCAGTCATTTTGTTCATGCAAGGCAACGTGTCGATTTCCATTCAAAATGAAACATTCGCCGCTATACAAATGTAACCTGTAAAAATGAAATGCATATTGAAGGCGAGTATCAAAAATACGTTTTCAAAATAAACGTCAAAAGAAAAGGACAGCAACATGTAAACTGCGTACTCTGCCGTTACTTTTTCCAATGTAATTACTTTTTCAATTTGTGCCATAATCTTAAGACTATATTCTTTAACAAAAAACATGTATATTCTTTGGTGGATATTTTTGTTTGCCTGATGCCAGAAGCATGTGAAACGTTAAAAAAATTAGAAACGAGTCCATATTATTGGGAGCCTGTAAATTTGGCCAATGTGTCTGCATATGTTAAGTGAGATACAGTTGTGTGTATGATGACCTGATAGACGAAAACCCGCACTTTGCATGTTTGGCTGAGATGCTGACTTGATTTATTGACAAAACTAAATGGTTACAGGTGTAACTGCCCTGCCATCCAATTTTATGAGGAGTGTGTTCTACTTGAGCATACAATATTTGCTGAATTCTGACCTATTCTGCCAGGGAACTCACCTCATATATCAACTCGAAAGTAAGCAGTCCGAAAGCAAAATCAATAAATTTAATTCACACACATTGAAAACTATTAAGAATCAATATTAAAACATAATGCGACTGCAAATG